>VYXD01005295.1:1130-83369 GCA_013397195.1 Hylia prasina
CAAAATGGACAAAGGGTCACCAGGTCTCACACTTTGATAAGTTTTGGTCCATTTGCACATTGGGGTTGAATTGTCCAGTTCCAGCTCCAGGCTGTGAGGTCCCATCCTGCTTGTCCCTCCCTCCAGCCACCCTTGTTTGTGCTGCTGGGCTGAAAGTTGTCCTTGGTGTGCAGCAGGAACAGGATTTGTTTTGTGTCCCTGCTCTGTGCAGAGCTGAGTGACACTGACTGTGAGCTCAGAGCTACACCCTGGGCAGCACAGAGCCTGAAACACATGAAAGCTCAAACTTAAGGCACCAATATACCTTTTATGTATTTACCTTTTATATATATATACCTTTATATCCTCAGTGCTCTTAGTGCACACTTAACTCCTGAAGTCTGATCACTTAGCGTAGTCCTGGAATATTTAATTTATTGAGCAGACAATAAACAGAAGGGGGCAGAAAAGCATTATTTATTCTTTTGGGTTCCAGCCTGGCAGAATTTAAATATTTTGAATGGTTCAGTCTCTGGGAATTTGAAAATCCAGCAGTAAAAGCAGTCCTTGGAAACTTTTGCTGTAGGTTGGTGAGTTAATTCTGCCAGTGCAAGAGAATGAATGAGGAGGAGAGCAGGTAATCAATTGGTGATTAAAAGGACAGGGTTTGGAAATGACAGGGATTTAGGTGGTGTCCCAGGATAATTTTTGTACCAGTTTAGAGCAGTTTAAAATACCACTAATTCTACTTTTAAAAACTGCAAAAACAACCAGTGTTGCTTTTGAAAAATCATATAATAATTATTCATCTAACCTTTTACGTATTTACCTTTTATGTTTATACCTTTATATCCTCAGTGCTCTTACTGTGCACACTTGTAACTGCTGAAGTCTGATCCCTTGTGTAGTCCTGGTATTCCCTTAGTCCAGGAGATCAAACATCCTGCAGGCCTGGCTGGAAAGCTCTAAACTATCTCGGGAGACCAGGAGTCCCTCCAGAACATATCCTGTAAAATAGAGATTTGGCCCATCCAGGGGGGATTTCTTTTTCCAACCTCAGTGATTCCAGAACTTTCACCATGCCAGGAGCAAAGCTGCCAGCACCAGCAGGATGTTTGTTGTGTCATTCCTTTTCTGGTTTGCACAGACAAATGTTTGACCCACTGATGTGCGTGTGTATTCTGAAGAAAACACCTAATCCATTAATGTCTGCAGATCTGATTTCCCTCAGACCTCTGGAACACTCATCCATGGAAAATCTCTGAGGCTGATGAATGCTCTGAGGATCAGATCAGTGACCACCCTCCACCTGCCCTTGCACAGGAGGGAATTGCTAAGTGACTTCACCCGCAGGGTGGCACAAATTCAATTATTAATAAAGGAAGAGATGGAGAATAACAGGGCTGGTGTGCAGGGGGAGGCAAAGTCACAGCAGCCCTTGGCTTTCCTCAGCTGGGACACAGTTCCAGGACACTCTGAGCTGTGCAGAGGCAAAGCCTGAGGGGCTGAGACCAAACACAGGTGTGCAGGACAGCTCCACTCTGCCATCCTGGCTCTGGAAAGCAAAATTAAACTGGCTTTAGAGTTGGGTTTCTCTGACATTGAGCTGTGGGTATTTTCAGGATTTAGGGACTGGATTTCAATCAAGGCACTGTTTGCTCCCTGCTGGTTGCTTTCATGTAATGATGATAACTTGAAAATTACTGTTATTGCCTTTCTACCCCCGAAAAATAATGATACAGGAGCTTTGAGCCCAGTTCCAGAAATGGTGTAGAATAAGGCTGGTTTTATGCTGACTGAACACTGTGACTTCATTCCATGTGTTCTTCAAAGCCCAGTTAATTTTGGCATGCCTGTGTTCTTACTGTGAGTTTTGGAGGGCAGCACTTCAAACACAGCAGTGCATTTTATTTAATTGTGAGCATTCTAATTAGGCTTGAAAACAATGAGCTTTGTACAGTTCAGTGTCTTGTGCAGAACAAAGAGCACAGGAGGAACTTCTTTAGTTTCACTGATAAACTTTAGGAGCAGGAGAGCCATTAAGGGTTATACACTAAACAAAAGGAAATTTCCTTTATAGTGGTTTATTTTATAATGGTTTCTTTTATAATGGTTGCATGGGGTGAAATTTCTTTTATAGTGGTTTATTTTATAATGGTTTCTTTTATAATGGTTGCATGGGGTGGATGTGATGGCCCAATGTTATTTTCCTCTTCAGTTTTCACACACTGCACTTGCACCTTTAGGGTGGTAAGAGAAGGAAGAGTTTGGTCTGTTCAGTTATTTTCAGATCCTTTTCCTGTGCTTTCCGGAGTTCTTGTGCATTTTTAAAGTTCTGAAGATTCTGAATGGGATTTTCCCTCCTTGAAATGCTGCAGCTGTTCTTTAGTGTCCTCCTTGCACAGAACTTCATTTGTGGATCAATTTTTGGGCCTTCAAAGCTGAGGATGTTGGATCATGGAATGGATTGGGTGGGAAGGGACCTTAAAGCCCATCCAGTTCCACCCCCAACACCTTCTGCTATCCCAGGCTGCTCCAAGCCCTGTCCAGCCTGGCCTTGGGCTCTTCCAGGGATCCAGGGCAGCCTCAGCTTCTCTGGGAAATCCATCCCGGGGCCTCCCCACCCTCACAGGGAGGAATTCCTTCCCAATATCCCATTTAACCCTGCTCTGAAGCCATTCCCTGTGTCCTGTCCCTCCAGTTTCTGATGCAGAGAGCTGGAAATGTGAACGTGGATTTTTGGAGCAGATAAGGGGAGCCTGCTCTGCTCTGGGTGTTAATGAAGGGCTGGCTGATGCTTTTTCCAGAGAAAACTCCTCAGTCACGTCCTGTCTCCTCAACTTGGCATCTGAGGCAGTCATTTGATAACAGCAGCATTAAACAGCACTCAGGATTTGCCTTCCAAGTGGGAATCCAAGCTGCTCTTTGTCCATGGCCCAGACTTATCTGTCCACAGGATTTTCCAGCTCAGGGCAGGATCAGATCTCACACGTGGGATGAGCTCTTGGAGCTCTTTCCTGCCAAGCACAGTGAGAAGGAGCTGGAGCAGAACAGGAGAGAACCTTTTGTACCCCAAAACAAAATGATGTGGAGCTGATGTGGAGACACTAATGAGGCTTCAGGGCTTGTGAAATCCAAAGAAAATTATAAAAATTGAATTGCTTTGGGTTTTTTGGTTTTTTTTTTTCAATTATTGGGAGCCAGCAGATGAGCAAGTTTCTTGCAGGTGTCTGCCACAGGGATATTTGGAGTTGACACTGGCTCACCTCCACCCAAATATAGCAAAGATGTATTAACCAAGGAAAAAAAGGGCAAAACCCAAATTAGAAATCTGATTTTCTGACATGAAACACATTTTCCAAGGTTTTAAAAAGCCCTTTGAGTCCACAGATTTTAATTTTCGGAATTTTGTTTGGATCTTTTTTTTTTTTATCTGAACTTTTAATCTGATCACATCCTTCTATGAGTCATAAAAGAAGGGAATCTCTCTTGGATTTCACCAAAACTGAGGCTTATTCTTAACAAACAAGTGACCTCACTGATGTTGTGCTGATGAATCTGTGAGTGCAGGGGCTGTTCCCAAAATATCTCCTGGCCCTGGATCCACAGGGGCTTGGGGTGAGCAGGGACTGGGTCTCCTCCAGCCACAGCCTTTATTTACCTGGAGCACGAGATTCTCCTGGATTTCACCTGAAGCAGGGCAGGGTTAGGTGGGATCCTGGGAAGGAATTCCTCTCCCTGTGAGCCCGGGGAGGCCCTGGGATGGATTTCCCAGAGAAGACTTCCAAAAAAATCAGTAAATGTGATTCACTGTGGCTGCCCCTGGATCCCTGGAAGTGTCCCAGGCCAGGCTGGACACTGGGGCTTGGAGCAGCCTGGGATAGGGGAAGGTGTCAGGGTTGGAACTGGACAATCTCCAACGTCCCTTCCAACCCAAACCATTCCATGATTCTGGGATTTTTCTTTGATATCCACAAGGAAATGAAACCTTTCTTTCTCCTCTCACAGGAACAGTCAAGTGAGAGGCTCCAGCTCTGTGCCCAGGCCGTGTGTGTTGTTCCTGAGCCAGAATTCCCAGGGTCTGAGCTGCATTTTGTGCTGGATTTTGTTTTGCTGAATGTGACTTTAAAGCTCTTTGACCTTCCTTTTAGCACAGCTTTCAATCCCACTGCTGGATCTGGAGGTGAATTTACAGCCTGCTTGTCCCTCCCTTCTGCAGACTTAATGATTTTTAATTAATAAAGTCAGTGCTCTGCAGCCTCTGCCAATTAATCACTGCCCCTGTGAACTCCTGTTAATTGACAGGAGCTCATTAAAAGATCACAGAATCATGGAATGGTTTGGCTTGGAAGGGACCTTGAAGCTCATCTCGTTCCAACCCTCCACATGATGCTGATGCTGAATCTTCTATACATCAGCCAAAACATTATTTAATTTCTCTAGAAATGGAGGTTTATTTTTGTAGCTTAGGATTTGTTTTTTTGGGGGGTTATTTTAATTTTTTAAAGATTAATTCATCTTTCTGCCTCTCTGCACCTACCAGTCTTTTGCTGCCACTGCCAACTTTGCACCCAGCCTTGAGAGTAAAATAAACACAACTTCTTGGAGTGATGGAACATGTTAATTCCAGTATTTCTGTGGGCAGGTGCGTTTCCTTTTTTTTCCCCTGCTTTGAAAGGAATGACTGACAGCTCCTGGGGAGAGAGCAGAGCCTGGCTTTGCTTTTAGGCTCCCATGTCAGACCAGGGGAGCCTGTCCCGATGGAAAAATGTAACAGCTCAGGGTTTGTCACTTCCCTGGGTGGGAGAGCAGGGCCAGAGCAGCCCCTGTCTGGTTTTTGTTCTCTTGACAGGGCTTTTCTTGCTGCTGACCCCAAACTGGCTCCTCCTGTTCCCAGAGAATTCCTCCTTTGCTGGCACATCCCTGAACAGGGGTGGATGGCCAGCTGTGCTGGGAGAGAAAAGAGATGCAGCAAAACAAGAGTCAAAACCAGCACTGAAAAGCAAACTGGGTTTGGAATGGAGATAAAGGGAAATATTTGAGAAAAGAACATTGAGGAGGAACTAGAAATTGGTGTGTGGTGGAAATGAGGCAGTGAGTGCAGAGAGGGAGTCTGGTAAAGCTGGCAGGACTTTCTGCACTGGGAGGGGAAAGGATCAGGGGCCACTTCTGTGCTGATCTGATATTTGGTGTAAAGAAGGCAAGGAAGCAGCTTTGTCCTCAGGAAAAGCCACAGACTCAGGGAATATTTGGGGTTGGAAGGGACCTCTGGGATCAGCCAGCCCAGGGCAGGGGCACCCTGTGACACAGGGACACACCCAGGTGGGATTGGGATGTCTCCAGAGAGGGACACCCCACACCTCCCTGGGCTCTGCCACCCTCCAGGGAATGACGTTCTTCCTCAGATAATCAAAGAAAGAAAAACGGGGGCAAAATGAGAAGGTGTGTGGTGAGCTGAGCTCCAGATGAGTGTGTGCTTCACTGAGTGGAAGGGAAGTGTGTTCTTTGACTGTTCTCTTCCTCCCCAGCTCACATTTACTGAGGTTTTGGAAGTCTTGGAGGTGCAGCAGCAGCAGGGTATGGCTGTGCAGTGCTGGGGTGAGTCTGGCTCTTACAGAGCAGGCACTAAATAACCCACCCTCAGATTCCACCCAAACATCCCCTCCAGAGCCTGATAACACACCTGAAGAACCATCCCACGTGCATTAAAGGATGTCTGAGTGCTGGGAGCCTCCACTGATCCACGTTTAGTCAGTTTATGCATTTATTTGTTCAGAGAGAATTTCCATCCAGTTCCCATTCTGTTTTCTCCTTCCTTATCCATTCTCCTCCACGCCAGAGCTCAGGGCACTTGTGCCTCGCCCACAGCTGGCCCTGGATTTCCTCTTTCCACCAGATTTTTGGGTGCCAATCCTGTGTTTGCTCCCTGCAAAGTGCCACATGTGGTGGCAGCCTGGCAGGAACGATTTTGATCTAAAAGAAGGAATAATTCAGCTTTTGTGCCCTCACGGAGCTGCAGTGGATTCATGGTTAACTTCAATGCAAAATGGTTATAAAATAAATTCCCTTTCTGTTGAAACTTTGAAAGCAGGAGGAAAATGCAAGAGATAATTTAGTGGGGGGATTGTGGTCATAGGTCAGAATAACAAGATAATGTCTTTTTTTCCAGGCTGGGAGTAATAAAAGAACAGTTGCATGTGGTAAAAACAGTATGTTCTGGACTCTGTGCCAGCAGAAAAGAGAGAGGATTTTGCAAATTGAACAAAATCTTTGGTTCATGTAGGTTAACAGCATTTGTTAAAAAAGTCTGCAGGCAAAAGGTGTTCCATAAGGAATAAAAATTCCTATATCCAGCAGCAATGCTGTGAGCTGTAAGGCACTGAGGCTGTGATAGGCTGGAGGATAATTTATTCAGGCTTCCTAGAATTTCTTTGAAAAATGTACACATTGATCCAGAGATGTTTTTGCTTCTCCAGATCAGCCCAAATATTTCTAACCCAGTCCATTTATCTTGAGGAACAGCCTGTTGTTTTCCCTGATAATGGTAACCAGACTTGTGGTGAGGCCAGACACAGTGGCATGCAAAACAAGGCACAGCTCATCCAAACCACTTTATTTTTCAGATGGCACCTGGTACTGGGAGCAGAAAGCAGCCAGTGTGACCTATCCTGGCTCAGGATAAAAAAAGGAAAGGATCAAATGAAAAAAAAAAAGAAAACACAAACAATTTGCAGGCGTATTAAAATATATTCAGGAGAGGGCATGAATTCTGATTTCAGCAGAAAAAAAGTTGGAGGGATGAGTTGCTCCATACATCAACAATAAAGAGTTTTCCTTGCAAGTTATATATAATGAATCCTTCTATGAATATAAGGAAGAAATTCTTCCCTGTGAGGGTGGGGAGGTGCCCAGAGCAGCTGTGGCTGCCCCTGGATCCCTGGAATTGTCCAAGGCCAGGCTGGACAGGGCTTGGAGCAGCCTGGGATGGTGGAAGGTGTCCCTGCCCATGGCAGGGGGTGGAGGAGATGATCTTTAAGGTCCCTTCCAGCCCAAGCCATTCCCTGGTAGTGTGGCTGTGTTTGTGCTGATAATCTGCTGCTCTCAGTGATAAATCAGGATTACACAATCCAACGTTTGCCTCATCCTGTCGTTACTCATCGCTATAAACTCGGCCCTGACATGTGGGGTGACTCAGCCCAAAGGTCGTGCTGGAAAAGCAGTTTGGAGTGTTTGGAGTTGCTTTTATGTTATGTTTTATGGAGTTCTGCTGGCTTGCAGTCTGATAAACCCCAGTGCAGGGTTTGGAAATGCAGCTGCTGCTTGCGCTGGGTCCTGCTCGGTGTGAAAAGGAGACGCTGTTTGACCTGAGCTCTGGCACCTTCTTTGGGGACTGGAAGGGTTATGGAAACCAGGAACTGGGGACTCTGTATCCCAGAACTCGGCTCTAAAATCACTTAGTGAAAGAAAAGTCATTAATGGCATTGAAATTGAATGCTGTTCACAATAAATTACTGTAGAGCTCTCTGTGGAAGGGCTGAGTGACCCCTCAGTCAGCAAACCTTGCTTTACTCCACAGAGTTGACCAAACATGGAAATCAAACCCAAATGGTTCATGTTAGTGGACACTGAAATATTGCTGGAGTGTTTTCTCCCCAGTTCCTGTTAGCTGTGTGAGGAACTCTGGAAGTTTGGTTTATGTCTGGAATGGGAGTCTCATCCTTGGCCCTGTGTTCCATCCTCCACTCGAGGTGGGGTTGGTCCTGAGCTCTGTTCCAGTTTCTGGTTAGTCTTGAATCCATCAACTTTTGGCATTGTCTGCACAGGTTAATTGAAGTATTCCTTTGTATTCCTTTGTATATAATTCATTTATTTAATTAAACCCCTACTATTCCTTTTTTCCCCCCCTGACAAACTGAGAAACTGGGAAAGAAATAAAAAAAACTTCTTAATATGTTGAGTGTGTGTGTAGGTGGGTATAGCAGTGCCACTAATGGTCTCATATTTGAATAAGAGAGAAGATGATTAGTGATTGATTAATTATCCTTCTGCTGGGCCTGTTCCTTGGGAAACTATTACTTAGAAAATAATGTAGCCAGTAAATAAGAGGAAAAACCCGAATTTTTTGGGGGATCTCTGGTTACATCCTAAATCATTGTCATTGCTTGATGTACTCCTTTTAAATGATTATACAAGTCAGTGTTCACTATTGATTGTAATTCCTTAAATAATCTTGTTTAGCCTTGATTTAATCTCATGGGTTTGGGGTAGGGCAAAAACAAGGTTCAGAGCTGTTGTCTGCTTGGAATTTGCTGTGCTTTGAGAATATCCCAGAGCCGCAGTAACCTTCATTTTCAGGGGGTGAGAGCACTGGCCTGGAGTGGTTTCTCAATAAAAGAAGAGCTGGACACCTGGACTGGCTGCACCAGTTCCTGTGTGGGCCAGGGCGTGAACAACAGTAACTTCTGCTCCCTGTCGGGATGAATTTGGGTCTCTCGCTCTCCGTATCCGGCGTCGCGATCCCGCCGCGCTCAGCTGGGACCGGCTCCCGGACACGGGGAAGCACCAGGGGGAGAGATGATGCCAACTGCAGCAGTGTCCTGAGCAGCTCTTGCTCAGCCTGTCCCCGCTGTGTGTTTCAGAGGATTACCCCAACGGGACGTGGCTGGGCGACGAGAACAACCCCGAGATGCGCGTGCGCTGCCCCATCACGCCCGCCGACATGCTGCACATCAGCACCAACTGCCGCACGGCCGAGAAGATGGCCCTGACCCTGCTGGACTACCTCTTCCACAGGGAGATCCAGGCCATCTCCAACCTCTCGGGCCAGGGGAAGCACGGCAAGAAGCAGCTGGATCCTCTCATGATCTACGGGATTCGCTGTGAGTGAAACTTGGGAGGTCGGTGCGTGGGGAAGGCAGGAAGGGATGCGTGAGATGGTGGTTGACGCGTGGGGAGGTGTTCTGGAAGTTTTTTCTTTGGGATGAAGGTTTAGGGGTTTTAGGAAGAAATCCTAATGGGTTGGTTTGCTTCAGTTGGTGGGTGTTCACCAGAAATTCCTCAGTGTTTTATTCTGAACTCCGACTTCTTTGCAACTGCCAGCTGTGAGTGTAGTAAATATTGTAGAAATAATAAGTGACACAAATTTCAATTCTGTTCGAGTGCTCAAACCAGCATGGCCTTGAACTGCAGTTTTTGACTTCCCATTTATGTCTCTTTTTCCAAAAGACTTGCTGAGATTGTGATGGGAAAAGTTGGCAATCCCAGGATCATAAAATCTGTGGATTCACAGCAGGAACGCGCAGGGTGCTGGTGGATTTCTGTCTGCTCCATGTGCACCAGTCTTTGGATTATTTAAGCTGTTATGGAGCTGTGAACTGGTATTATTTGTGTTAAAGGCACGATATTTGTTAATTTAAAAGGAATCCAGTGTGGTTTCATAGAGAACAAAGGCACAGCCTCTGGTTTGAAATGAAAAGAGGAATCTGGACGTGAGCGTCGTGTTCTGGTGTGGCGACTTCCAGTGAATGCACTGAGCACAGCCAAGTCTGTTCCCTGTGCTTTATTTCCAAGAAACTAGCATCACCAGGATTTTGGGAGAGCTTTCTTCTGCCAGGTGGTGGTTGAGCACTGGAATCAGGGAATGGGCACAGCCCCGAGGCTGCCAGAGCTCCCAGGGCCAGGCTGGGGTTCTTGGGGTGTCTGGGCAGGCCCAGGGGTGATCCTTGAACTGGATTCTAACAAACCAGGAGGTCTCACTGTTACCAGAAGCTTTATAGCCACAGTTTGTGTCGGTCACCAGCTCATCTGGAGTGGGAATCAGTTGTTCTCCTGGTGAGTTTTGTATGGAATTGGCCATTTGAAACCCCGGGTAAGGCTTAGGAACAGGTGAGCAAGGGATTGTTTGGGGTGGGGTTTGAAGAAGTGGCTGGGTGATAGTTCCAGGGAAGGGACTGGCAATGGTGGTTGATGATGGCAGGAAACACATTCCTGTTACCTGCTGTTGTTTCCAGTGGTTTTCAGGCTATTTTGGGGAAATTGAAAGCCCAGTCTAACCCACTCAGGTGGCTGCATTAGGGCAATTTTTGCTTCATTATTTACCTGAAGCAGAGGACTTCAGGCTTCTTCTGCAGCTACATTAAATATGTATCTTTAAGGGAGATGATAATTCAAGTTAATGCTGATCTTCAAACCCTTTTTGTCTGCTGATCTCATCAGTGTCAATGATGTTGTTTCTAAAACACAGATTTTTTTGGGGAGCTTTTAGAAACACTAAGAAATGGATCTTGCTCCAGTGTTAAAGCAATTCCCAGGCAGTTCTTTTCCCACCCCTTGGATCTGAGAGCACAAATCACACGGGTCAGTCTGTAAGTGGTTGGGGAGGAAGATGAGATGTTTGCCAGTGTGAGCATGGGGAAGGAATGTGTCCATGTGACCCAGTGCTCGAGCTGGGGATTATGTCATTGCTGTGAGGCATTCTGACCATGAAGAAACTGGATTATGGAAGTGATCCCTGCAGCTGGAGAAGGTCTGGAATGGCACAGATGTGAGGGCAGGGGATCATGAGCAGCAGTCAGTGTCTGACTTTGGTGGCACGGTTTGGGATCCAGGTCTCTGAAACAGCTTCATTCCTTCCTACTGTTGGCTGCTGTGTTGTTTTCTTTTGGGAGCCAGGCCATAAAAAACTCGGGGTTTCTGGAGAAAAATAGATCCTGTGTGGATCTGGCCAGAGAAGACTGGTTTGGGCAGTGAAATGTTGATGTTTCTGGGGATTTGCTACCATCAAGGACAAAGAATCCTGTGGCAACCAGCGAAGAAAACACAGGAGAACTTGATGGAGCAGCAAATGTAGCAGTGAGAACAGTGGTCCAGAAATGATGATTTCACTCAACAACCTCATATGTCATCACTGGGAGTAATGAAGTGGGAGTGGAATTGGATTCCTGGTGAGGAATGTGGAGCACTCAGCTCTGGAGGACAGGGGTTGTGCCCAAGCTCCTGCTGAGTCTGTGTGTCCATGATCCCATCCCTGTGTTCCTGCCATCCCCTCTCCCCCTGCCCCACCCACACACGTCTGGTTTTCATCCCTGTTCTCCCAGAAAATCACCCCAAACCCGAGTTCCCCTGGCACGGGAGCCCCTCAGTGCTGCTCCCCACTGTGGGATTTGCTGCTGCTCTGAGCAGTCCTGCCTTGATGACTTAATTCAGAGAGAAATGAAAAATCCAGTGTCATCAGCCTGGCCCGTGCCAATCACAGCCAGAGGAGCCCAAGGAAACAGAAAGGATTTTATTTTTCCTTTCGTTTCAAGTTTCTTGCAGTTTGTCAGTGGAAAGATATTCCATCCCCCCCTTTTTAATTTTTTTTTTCTATAAGAAAAACACCAAGCAAATCTGTATTTAATAGAGAAAGTATTTTGTGTAATATGCAGCAAGTATAGAAAATGAAGAGATGTGTGTTTATTAAAAATTCTTGATGCTCTGCACGAGGTTTACCACAAGAAGAGAGGAAAGTTTATCTTTGCAAGTCTAAATTTTCACTTGTGGTAGAAATTTGCTTGTGGGGTGGCAGTGGTACTGAGGAGAGTTTTTAGGCAAGAAACCAGAATGATTTAAACACAATCTCTGTCATGAAATAGCTCATTACCTCAGCCCTGCTAAAAATGGAGACTTTTGCTGGTGAAATACGATCCAAGAACATCCTCAGTTGTAATTTTCTTTGCCTGACAGAAAATACAGGTTTAGCTCTTTGGAGATTTTACAGCAATTTCCACGAGCCAGTTGGAAAAAACCAGATTCCCAAATTCAGAATTTTGCAGTTAATAAGGGATGGTGTAATAGAAAAGATGATTTTCCGTGGCATGCTGGAAAAAATGGAGAGAGGATTTCTGAAGCTCAGAAAAGAAGATTTATCAGTAGTTCTCATTCTTCAAAATAATCAGAGCAACTAAATGAAACCAAAATAGCATTAGTTACTTATAATATATATTTATAACTTGTAATATATATTTATAGACACATATTTTATATATTATTGTGTGGGACTTTGTGTATTATTTCTGTGCAGGCCTCTTGCTCTGCACATGGGTTTGTGCAGACTCTCACCAATCATTTCCCCTCTTCTTTATCAGTTCTGGTTAATTAGTCCAAGAGCATGGAAAATCAGAAGCTGCAAATTTAATGCAGAATTTGTGGTTGGGTGGAGGAAGGAGATCCAAACTCAAGAATTGCATTAAGGGGAACCTGTGCCCTTGTGTTGTTGGACCCCAAAATCCTTATTTTGGCTCCAGACAGCATCTGTTGCTCAGGGAATTATTTATGCACGTGGGAGTAACTCTCTTGTTAGGAACAGGATTGTTGCTGAAAAAACCCAACTCAAAACCATAAATCCCCCACCCAAACCCTGCAGTGCTCCCAGAGGGGAGGGAACTGTGGTGGAAAATTGGGGTGAATTTTCCCGTTTGCTTCCAAGACTTTCACAGAGTGAATTTCTCCCATTTCCCTTTAATTTCATCCAGAACACATCCCTGCCTTTCAAATACCATAAAACAAAGTGTCAGCTGAGAATACCTGATGATAAAATCTGATTTTTAACCCTGAATGATGCATTTTTCTGCTTCAAATGCCAAACAACTTCGCTTTTTAAAATGCAACAACGCAGCACTGCAAGAAATCCCTCCTCAAAGCTTGGTGTTCCTGTTATATAAAACATTGCTTCCAGTGGGGATGGGAGCACTTTTCCTACTGCAGGAGTTGAAAGAGATGTTAATACACTCTGAAAGGAGTTGTGTCCTCAGCAGAGGCCAAATGGAATTAAACACTGGCTCTGCTTCCCAAAAATCCACACACCAGCTCTGGAGCTGCAGCCCACACACGGCTGCTTAATAGGAAACACATTTGGCTGTGGAATTGCTGTCAGTGGGATGAGTTTATGTATGGAGGGAGAAATATAAATATAAATATTCCTGCCCACAGCCCAGGCAGGTTGGGCTGGTGGAAGCTGCTGCTGGTGGCGTGGAGAGCGTGAGGGGAGCTCAGCACTGCTGCTCCAGCTGTTCATGGAGAGGTTGAGCCTGATAACAAGGCAGGATCAACAGCAAATATATCACATTTCTGTCCTTCTCGAGGATTATCCTGCTTGGAAATGCTGGAGGAAGGGCAGGAGGTTCTCATGGATGAGCTGAGCTGGGATGTTTCTCAGCAGAGGAGCTGCTTTGTGGGATGCTCCAGGCTGCTGCTGTTTTATGGGATGTTTAGCATGGAATCCTGGAGTGGTCGGGGCTGTGTGCACCAATTATTTATGTTTCTATTTTATTTATATTTATATATATCCAGTGCCACCCTCTGCCAGGGGCAGGGAACACCTCCCACTATCCCAGGCTGCTCCCAGCCCGTGTTCAGCCTGGCCTTGGACACTTCCAGGGATGCAGGGACAGCCAGAACTTCTCTGGGAATCCATCCCAGGGCCTGTCCACCCTCCCAGGGATGAACTCCTTCCCAATATCCCACCTAAACCCTGCCCCTGGCAGTGGGAAGCCATTCCCTGTGTCCTGTCCCTCCATCCCTTGGAAATCTCTCTGCAGCTTCTGCCTCCCTTCAGGTGCTTAAACAGACATTGCAATTACTGAGGACATGCATTAGAAATACAGAATGTCATCAGGATTTTCTATTCTCTCACTTTCCCACTTCCAAAAGCCTTTTTTTATTACTGCATTTTTATTAACTCTACCAATTTTCCCTTTTTTCCCCCTCATTTCCTTCCTAATATCTGTATGCTTTTTCAGCATATTTTCTTTGTCTTCCTTTCATTTCCTGTTTATAATTTTTGGGCTTCTCGTGTCTCATTTCTGAATATCCCCCAAGCCACTGGCTGATAAAGTAGTGAATAACATGCCATGGTTTAAAAGGGTGACACCTCCATGCTACAATCCTGAACACCAGCATTTGGAGAGGTGCATCCAGACCTTGGATTCTGTCTGGACACTGCTGGAGGGCCTGAAGGAAAATGATCCCAGCTGGCATTTTGTCCCGTGTCTTTAACATTTCATCAGCACCAGAAACTGATGGATTTCTGTGATTTGGATATTGGTAATTGTTGTTTCAGTCCCTCCCCAGCTCCCTCAGGAATCAGCCAGGGATACTCTGGAGGTTTGGGACAGTGGCAGAGCTCAGCCCAGGAATTTCCTGAGGCTCCCTGAGCTGCTGAACCCATCTGCTGCTCCCTCGTGCTGCAGGATAATAACTGCTCTTCCCAGCTCTGGTAGCCTGAACAGGAGTCCTGTGGTTTGTGTCTGATGGATGAGCTAATCCTGTGGTCCCTGGAAATACTTTTTGCCAACATTTTCTCGTCCCAGTGCTAAATACCACAGGCAGTAGTTCCTGGGAAATGAAAGCTGACTTGGGGCTGTTCCTGTGGTGTTATCACAGAACCCTGGAATTGTTTGCTTTGGGACTGAAAGGAGTCCTTCCCACCCCCTGGGTGAGCAGGGACACCCTGCCCTAGGCCAGGTGACACGTCAGGTGCTGTGGGACATTCCTGCTCCTCTGGGTGGCTTCAGGGGACACAGGCCCAGCTTTCACTGGAGCTTGAGGGGTTGAGTTTGCCCAGACCTGCAGGAGAGGAGGGGAGCTGGGCAGGTCCTGCTGAGCTTCGTGCTGGTCAGAGCCAGGACTCTGAGCCTTGCTGGGGCTCTGCTGCCCTGCAAAGCCAGGCTGGGATTTTTTGGGAAGGCCACGGGTGGTGACACCTTAGGGACAAAACCAGGGAGGGGCTGCAGAGCTGCTGAGCTCTCTCCTCCTCAGGAGCAAAATCTGAGAGTTCTGCACATCTCTGAAAAGCAAGAAGTGAAAGAAATCCTCTCTGTTGGGCTTTTCTCCTCTCTGGAGAGCTTTAATTTCTGTTTCCCCTGGGGAAGGGCCCTGTGCTGCTGCGTTGTCCCCCCAGAGCTGCACGAGTGTGGCTCCAGTTGCACAGAGCTGCTGCTCTGTGAATCAATTAAACGCTGCCACATGCAGGGCACTGATAACCTCCTTTGAGGCCAGGCAAGGAGATAATGGGAGAACCCATTGAGTTTATCTCAGCAACACAGTTCCCATCCCATGGCATCAATGCTGGCCTTGCTTTCAGCTGGAGCTGGGTGCTGCCTGGAGTTTGCTTCTTTTCTGGGCACTTCTCTTGGTTTCAATTATTTTCCTGGCCATTCTCTGTGAATAAGCTGAAAAAAAAAAAAAAAAAAAAGGCAGCAATTTTTGGGGAGGGAAGATAAATTGTGTGTTTTCTCTCTCCTCCTCACACTTCTCTTGTCATCCTTGAGTTATCCAAGTGAGGAACTGAATTTTCCATTCTTGGAAGGGCAGCAGTGGAGGCTGTCAGTCCCCACTGGTGTGTGCAACATGACTGTGTGTGATGTGCACTCAGGCGCTGCTGGCTCCTGGGCTCTCCAGAAAACAGCAAATGAATGTCTGAGGTCACTTGGCCCATCTGTTTCCACACTCCTTCCATCCCTCAGTGCTTTTGGCCAGGCTGAGTTTGCAGGACGTGCTGCAGTGTGCAGGTCTGCACTGCTGGAGAGGCAGCTGCAAGCCTCTCCAGCCTGGGCATGGAAAAGCAGCTTTTTCAGGGCCTTTAAGTGAGTTCCAGGAGTGTGGGAAGCAAAAAAAAAGGGGCAAGTTGGGTAGTTTGAAGATGGGCTCTTTGGGAGGGTTTCTGCTGCAGCTGTTGTCTTTTAAAAATGGGGGGCAAAGTGGGGATAAATGTAGGATTTTTTTAAAAAAATGATGGAAAAAAACCAGAAGCAAATGTAATTTGTCCAGTGTCATCACTCTGGAGTGACTCTGGTGTCACTTGGGACCTGGAGCAAGGCTGGAACAGGAAGAGTTTTCTCTTTTCAGACTATAAACCCTCTGTTTGGGCCAGAATTATTTTCTTGTCGGGTTGATTGATTAATTTCCACCGATTGTACCCAGGTTATTGAACAGCTGTGGGTGTTCTGTCACCATCAGGAAAGGGGTTGAAGGATCCCTCTGGGAATTCTCCTGTAACACGTGGAATTCCAGGAACACCACAAATATTCAGTTGTTCCTGCAGGGATGAATTAATTCTGCAGGGATTCATTAATCCCCCTGCCCCTCTCTGCCCCTGCAGCTCCAGAATCTTTCAGAATCTTTCCATCTTTCCAGTGGGGAGCTGGGATGGAGCAAACCCAGCTAAAAATCCATCTTCTCCTGCCACACTGGGAATCTGACACCCCACTAGATGGCAATATTTGAATGCTGATGGCTCCTTCCACAAATGAGAATAAAACAGGTTCTGCTGGCTGTAAAATAGGTAAAAATAGCCTGGCTGCTTTTCCAGAGAGGTGCTGAGGTGTGACTGAATGTAGGAGCTCTCCTGCCCTGCAGCAGGATTCCTTGGTGGAATTTGGAGATTCTAGATCATAATTAACATTAATATTTCATTTTTAAAACTTCTGGTGGGCTTATTTTAATTTAAAGAACAAAGGCATTTAAAAGAACTTAAATTTTCACGTCCCCTCTGAATCTGTGACTGGTTAAAGGTGAAATATTCAGGCAAATACCCTAAATAAATATTAATGATCAGAGTAATGACTTGGGAGCTGAATTTGCCTTCCCTCCTCCCTCTCTCCAAGCTCCCAGCAGCTCCTCCTGTCTCTTTTTGGACGTGCTGGACGAGAGCAGTGGCATGGAAAGGGATTTTTTTTGGTGCCAGGGTGGATTTTCCAGGTGTGTGACCCTGGAGGAGCCTCCAAGGCTCTGCCATCCCTCCCCTCCTGCATCCCAAAGCTGAACATCCCCAGTTTAGCAGGGAAGTTCTCTCAGCTCTGGAGATCATCCCCACGCCCCCCCAGCTGGCAAACAAACAGTTCCTGTTTTCCAACCATTTCAATATGGGATGAGGTCTGGAAAATCCAAGCCTGAAGGCTCAAGGAGGAATTCCAGAGGTGCTTCAGCTTTTCCTCTGCTCCCTCAGTGTTTAGAGCAGCAGATTTTGCTGTCATGTGCTCTTGGTTTAATCAAAAAGGCTCCAAATGTGTGACCCTGCTGAGAAAAAAAAAAAAAGAATTTTGGGAGCCAAAGCCCCAGAAAAAATCAGCTCCTTCTCCTCTCAGAGCAGGCAGGAGCCTTTGTTTCTGGTAGGATCCCTCATATTCCTGTCCATTTAAAAGGATTCTGTCCATCACTTCAAGATGAATTCCCCATCCTGGTGCTTTTCTTTAGGTTTTAAAAATTAGAGAGAATTGGAAAGTGAAGGAGCAGTGACCCAAATCTGCTTGGATCCTGATTTAATATAAATATATTTGTGTTTTATACATGAGGCTGTTGGATTCTGTGCTGCACTTTCCCAAATCTTTCCAAAGGCACCAAAACCAGCAGGAATTTCTGGGCCACCTCAGCCTGACTCTGCCAAGTCCATGAAAATACTGATTTACCTTTGAATTTTCCAACTTTGAAGCTCCTGACGTGGAGTCTGATTTTCAGGAGCTGAGATCAGGGCGGAACATTTCGTGTCTGGTTTTGATCTCACAAATCTTCTCTTCCTCCTCAATTTGTTCTTCACTGGATTTCTTTACAGTTTCATTTTCTCTGGGGATTGTTTCTGACCTTTCAGAAAGAGAGGATTCCTTCCTCAGGTTTTCCTGGCTTTCCTGGGATTTTCTTAGTTTATAATTAGTCCTGGCTTTTAGGAAACCTAAACCTTTTCTCTCCTTATTTTGTCCAGCAGATCCTCTAAAATTATCATTTCACACACCACCTCTGTGTTTGTACCAAATCAAATCTTTTTTTTCCTTTGCATCTCTGAGCTTGTTTTGCTTTGTATTTCCAAGCTTTTTTTTTCCCCCTTTGCATTTCCTAGTTTTTATTTCCTTTAAGAACCACAGCAAGATTTATTCCAGACCTGCTTGTGTTGCTCTCTCTCATTTTAATGGAACTTTTTAATGCATGCTGCACCTGTTGCCTTTTAAAGCTGACTTGAATTTTCCTGATTTTTGCCTTCTTCCTGAGCTTTTCCTTTGCTAAGATTGGAATGTTGATCCTTGATTTCCCCTTTTTCCCCCTGTGGCTCCCTGAATTCTCTTTGCAGCCATTCTTTGTCTCCCAGCATCTCTCTGTCTGTAGAAATCACCCAAACTCCTGCAATTTATGGAATCACTGAATCATTTTTAAGTCTCTGGTGTGTTTTTCATGGAAAGCTTTGTTCAGGAAATGAGGTTCCTCCACCTAAAAAAGCAAACTTTGGGCTTTTATTGTTTAAAACTGAGGACACCTTTTATTTTGAGGCCCCATTCATGAAAAGATCACTAAAAACACACTCAGCCACTCTTAAATCATCTAAATCCTGTACTTTACTCTCCTTTTGTGGGCATCCATCTTCCAAAAGACTGTCTTTTTGCTCCAAGTGCTGATTTATATTCCCGGCTGGATTTTTTTCCTGTGTTGTTCTGCAGCTCGTGGATGCTCTGCTGTAAAATGTTTGATGCAGCTTTGGAGAGTAAATGATCCAAAAAAAAAAAAAAGACTTCAATCTCTTTTCCCTGAAGCACTCCTGTCTTTCCTCTCCTCTGGATTTCCCCAAGTGAGAGGTCTCATTTCCAATATCCTGCATTTCTGGCTGGGTTTGGTGCTGGGTGGGGATGAGGCTCTCCTGCCTGGGATCATCTGTGGGCAGGGAGCAGAGTCAGCTTGCTCCCCTCCTCTGCTATTGTGTGCACATGGCTGGGGAGTTCTCTCTCTCCTGCAGGTAAATCATGTTTTTAATGCCACTGGGAACTTTTTATCTGCTTAAAAACCCCCTCCACTGCCTTTAGGTTGAGATTTTTTCCTGGTAGGAAATGTCTTTGCTGAGGACCTGGTTGTAAGACAACGTTTTAGATTGTGATAGCAGCTGCACAGATCTGACATCTGAAGTTCATTTTGGTTTTTTATCAATTATCTTTGTGCTTTGGGGTTGATTTGCACATGGCTGGGTCTGCAGTTGTGGTAAAAAATCTCTGCAAACAGCACTGCTTGTCCAGCCTGGTTTGACACCCTGAGAGCAACTGGGAATTTCAGGAATTAAGGGAAAGAAAGGAGGATGCCTGGCTTGGAAAATCTGTCCCTGGTGGTTTAGGGCTCTGTAGCCTAAACTTCCCCTGTCTGCCCCTGTCCTGCTGAGGTTGTTGTGTGTTTTCCATGATTTCCTCTGGAGCTGTTCTCTCCATGGGGATGGTGGTGTCTGCCAGCAGTTCCTGGCCATTCCTTATCTCACTGATTAATGATCAGTTGGAGAATCATGGAATGGGTTGGGATGAAGTGATTTGAAATTTATTCAATCCCAACCTTCCATCATCCCAGGTTATTCCAGCCTGGCCTTGGACAATTTCAGGGGCAGCCACAGCTTCCCTGGGAACCCCTTCTTTCCTTCTTTCCTTCTTTCCTTCTTTCCTTCTTTCCTTCTTTCCTTCTTTCCTTCTTTCCTTCTTTCCTTCTTTCCTTCTTTCCTTCTTTCCTTCTTTCCTTCTTTCCTTCTTTCCTTCTTTCCTTCTTTCCTTCTTTCCTTCTTTCCTTCTTTCCTTCTTTCCTTCTTTCCTTCTTTCCTTCTTTCCTTCTTTNCTGAATACTTGATATCACTTTTATTTCTCTTTGGATTAAAGCAATTGGCATCCTGCAATATCCCATGGATGCCACTGGAGCAGTTAAAATTCCCAGCCAGGCAGTTTTTCCCTGGGATTTTCTCTGCCTGCAGTGCAGCCACTAACACACCCTGGAAGTCCTTAAAATGCACTTATTGAGTGAAACATTGACTTTTTTCCCTCCTTTCTGAGTTCAAACACGTCTGGGTGTGTTGGCCACCCTGCAGACACTGCTGGCATTTCTTTGGGAATGCACCTCAGGAGTGGCTGAGGCTGAGCAGGGTGGGCTCAGGGTTAAATCTGCTCCTGCTGACACCTGTGGAAAGGAAACTTGCACAGCAGCAAAGGGGAATTTCAGCCCCTTTTCCTCTCTCACTTTGGAGACACCACACTGGGCTGTAAAGTTCTTTGAGTTCTTGCTGTCACTTCGAAGTGAGAAATCTTGGGGACTTTAAATAGGTTTTGAGAATAGATTTTGAAACAGATTTTGGGGTCCAAAATGCATCCTGAGGCTCTTAAAATGCTGAATTCTGGGAGTGACTGTGCAGAGGATCCTCGCTTTGAGCTGCTTTTTGCTGGATTTGGATCAATTTTGAGCTGAGCTTTAAAAGGGTCGATTTATTTCTCTTTATAGGGGGTTTTATGCAGTTTCCTGCTTCAACAGGAGGCAGTTTTGTACTTCTACAATCAGACTTATCAGTGAGAAATAATCCTTGATCCAGCTTTGTCTCTGGAGTGCTGGATGCTCCTCTTGGCTTGGATGGGACAGTGCACCTTCCACGGATCCAGGGGCAGCTGATAGAATTCCATGGATTGCTGGCATTTTTCACAGAACTTTCATTTGAAATACAGAACCTTTTTAGGGAATTTTAAGAATGACAGAATTTTACACAGTTTTCCAGAGCTGTGCAGGGGCACAACTGCTGAGTTTTGGGAATAAGTTCTGTTGAAGCCCCGTCGCTGCTCAGCTTTGGGGCCCTTTGCACAGGTGCAGAGCTGGTGTGTGGGGCTGGCTGCCTCCTTTGTGTGTTTTCTGCAAAATACAGGTTTGTTTGGACTATTATCTCTCTTTTTTCCCATCCTTCCAGGCCACCTGTTCTACAAATTTGGCATCACAGAGTCGGACTGGTACCGCATCAAGCAGAGCATCGACTCCAAGTGCAGGACAGCCTGGAGGAGGAAGCAGCGAGGGCAGAGCCTGGCTGTGAAAAGCTTCTCCAGGAGAACACCCTCCTCCTCCTCCTACAGTGGCTCAGGTAACAAACAAACCTTCCCCCCTCCCAAATAACACATCCCTGCTGGTTTCCAAGCTGCCTGGATTGGAATTTTTGGCGGCCTGGCTTTGCTGAGGTGCTGAGAATGTGGAGTCCTGGAGTGGTTTGGGTGGAAGGGACCTTCAGGTTCATCTCTGCCACGGGCAGGGACACCTTCAGCTGTCCCAGGTTATTCAAGCCTGGCCTTGGGCACTCCCAGGGATCCAGGGGCAGCCACAGCTGCTCTGGGAATTCCAGCCCAGCCCCTCCCCACCCTCCCAGGGCAGAATTCCTCCCCAGTATCCCACCTTACCCTTTTCTTTGTCAGTTTGAAGCCATTCCCCTTGTCCTGTCCAGACAAAAATCCATCTCCCTCTTTTTTAGGTGGATAAATAATGGATTTTTCAGGTGGGTTTTTTTTTTTATTCTGCAGCAGTGAGGGTTGGAGTTTTTTCCTCTCAAGTGTTGGTGCTTTAGGAAAATCCAAACCCCTCAGAAGCTCCCAATGAAATGGTGAAAGTGTGGAACAATTCAAGCTGACAGTGCCCAACATTCCCAGTTAAATTCCCAATTTTAAAGCCAGTCCTCAGGGCAGCCACAGCTTCTCTGGGAACCTGTGCCAGAGCCTCAGCACCCTCAGAGCTGAGAATTCCTTCCCAAAATCCCACCTAAGCCTGCTTTCAGTCCACCCCCATGGACTGAGCTCCTGCAGCTTTGTGCTGTAGTTTTGTGCTTTCACCTCTCTCAGTTCCTCGAGTAGAACGTTCCAAATCTCCCTGCAGTTGTTCCTAAGAGGAATGAAGTGAGTAAATCCTTCCCAGGGTGTTCACACCATTCAGTGGGACGTGCTAAATGCTGTTCCTGCAGTGTTTTCCTCTTGCAGACACGAGATGTGCTGTAGGTGATCCTGTATTTCCATCTAGGTATGGAGGCCTGGATCGTAATAACAACTGAAAAATCCTGACCTCAGGAGTGTTCTCTGAGGACATTTCTGGCTCATGATTTTAATATAAAGCAGTGTTCTGGGACATTTGTGCATTAGATATTAAAAACAGGGCTTTGGAAGGCAGCCCAAAGAAAAGGAAGTCAGTTTATTTGCCTGCATAAAATTTTTGGTTGCATGTTAACACTAACCACTGTATCTCATGCAAAGAATGACAAAATCTGCTTTCAATGGAAAATTTTATGTGCTGGAACAGGGAATCACATCCAAAACTCTCAAATTAAAACAACTAATCAATGTAATGATAACCATAAGCCCTCTATGTTGATGGGATTTTTACTTTCAGTCTTTCAGCAATGAGTATTTCAGGATAAAAGGGCAGCAGTAGGTGGATGTTACAGCCTGTGCTCATTAGCCTGTACTCCTTGAGTGGTGTGGAGGTTTATTATCCAAACTGTTCATCTTTAATCTGTTTTGGAGGTTTGGAGACACCTGTAAAAATGTAAAACTCTGAGTCAGTGGATTCCTGTCTGCTCAGGGCTGTAGGATCATGAGTTTGGGTGGGTTTCTTCTTGTGCTTAAGCTGAAATCCATTTTTTTCCTCTCAGTTCCACCAGAGTGATTTGTGAGTAAAATGTTCCATGGGTGCAAAACCACCCGAATTCACTCCTGGACTGTGCAAGGAGTCCCTCCCCACCCAAACCATCCCAAAACCTTTGGGATTCCAGCAGTGCTGTGGGAGCAGGGAGGGGACAGGCACTCACGGGGGCCCTGCTGGAGCCACCTTGGAATTCCAGGGGTGTTTTTGTGCCCAGGGAACATTTGGGGTTGGCTTTGTCCCTCCGATGTCCCTGCTCAGCCCAGGCACCTTGGCCTGTGCCTGCAGGAGCAAGAGGAGCAGATCCAGGCAGGAATAGGAAAAGCTGCCTTTGGTAACGTCCTGGGAAATGTTCCCAAGGGTCCAGAGGCCTTGGTTAATCCTCTTCAAAATGTTGCTCTTGCTCAGAGGGGCTCTGGCACCTTTTTTTTTGGGAGGCTGCAAAGGTGGGGGAGGAATTCACTGCTGTGAAAAATCACAGGAGCTGTTTTATAAAATGTGAGCACTCTGCAGAGTCAGGGCTGCTTTGAGCAGCTCATTTTCATCCCCAAAGCCACCAGGAGCAGGATTTCACCTGGGTGAGGAGAAACGGGAGGGCAGGTTGGGAGGCTCCATGGGTGTACAGGGAAAAGAAAGAGAAGGGAAATGTGGATTCCCACATTTTTAAAGGTGACAGTGGCCTGCCAGGGCTGGAATTCCACCTCTGTGTTCAGGTGACTCCACGGAGCCAGGTTTGATGGCAGCCTTTGCCCAGGGGCAGTTTAAGGTGAGCCTGGAAATTCAGCTGCTTGAGGAGCTGCCTGTGCCACTGTGCCAGCTGCAGCTTCAGCTTCCAGGTGCTGTGTCTGCAGCAGGAAACCTGCAGCAGGATTTCCTGGGGTGCACGTGGGGATACAGGGTTGGACTTTCTGTTCCCAGCTGCTCTGGCTTGGGCTCCTGATCAAAAATTCCATGGAATCAAAAACCCATGGAATCCCAGACTGGTTTGGGTGGGAGGGGCCTTAAAGCTCTTCCCATTCCAGGGACACCTTCCACCACCCCAGGGTGCTCCAAGCCCCACCCAGCCTGGAGCTCTTCCTGAGATATTCCCAAACCCTGGGCACTGCAGTGCTGGAAACCCTTCCCCGTGAATGGGAGGGCTGGGGTTTTCAGACTTGTTTTTAGCAGCAATAAATTTGCCCAATTTAAAAAATGCATAAATATGGCAGCCTGAAACTCACTCATCTGTGCCCTGACTTTGGTTTCCCTGGCTCTGAGGAATTTTGAGGATGACTGAGCACAGTAAAAGGTTGTCACCATCCCTGGAGACATCAAAATCCACCTGGGTGCAGCCCAAAGCCTCCAGTTCTGGCTGCCCGTGGTTTGAGGAAGGACATTGGATTAGATCATCTCCAGAGGCCACTTCCAACCTCATTTGTTTGGGATTTTTAATTTATTTAATGAATTCTTGCACACACAGTGAATAAATCTGCGTTATTTGCATCACAACGGGATTGTTGTTCGAATTCACTCCTCTTGCACTTGTTGGAAATGCCAAAGCTCTGAGGCTTTTCCTGCTTGTTGGGACTGACAGTTCCTGGAGCACGTGGCTTTGATTGGAGTGTGGTGAGAAGTGACAACAGATTTCCTCCCTGCTCCGTTCACCACGTGGAAAAATTAACTCTGGAAAGGACAGCAGAGCAGGAGGCTGAGCCCACAGACCCTCCAAGGCTTTGGGCCTGGAATTTGGTGTTCAAGGGGGAGCAACCTGCAGGGAAAATCACGTCTGGGCAGCCTGGTGGGAAAACACAAATGGATTTTCTTGCTTCTTCACCCCCAGAGATGTTAATTAAGATTTTTCTCTACTTAATTGCCTGTTAAATTCAGGCAGAAGTTGCTTTTGCTTGAATCCACTGCCTTTTTTTGGAAGGGAGGTGTTGATTGCCGTGGTTTGCTCTGCTCCTGGAGCCAACATTTCAGTACCTGAGGTTTCTTTTCCCCACGTTTTTTCCCAGCCAGAGACACCCACGTGGCTGCCCTGAGCATTTCACTGGATATTCCTTTGGAAAGGGTTGGAGTCTGTGCAGGGAATGCCGTAGGAAATGAGGGGTTTGGGAGGAGGATTAATTGAAAAGTGCCTTCTTCCTTTCTTTTCATTTCCTTTCAGATTGTTCAGGCTGTTATCACAGTTTTCCATGCTGGAATTTTTAATTAGTTCCCAATTTCTGTGTAGATTTAGGCCTGTGCTGAGGTGTCACATTAGAAACTGGATGTGCAGCCAAACCTTCAAAGCTGTTCCACACAACTGGGGGCTGAGGCAGGGGGAGGTGATGGTTTACAGGTTTATTTCCATTTTCTGGAATGGTTTTTTCCTGCTTTTTTGGGGGGGTTGGGGATGGTTAATCCATCCATTACCTTTCCCTTGCTGGGACTACAAGGAGGAGATGGATTTGTGAGGAGAGGTGTGAGGGTGGAGCTCTGGGGCACCAGGAAAACAATTTTTAATTCCAGAATTCCTAAGTGTGAATCCCTCCTGCTGCAGGATCTGTCCCTTCTCCCAGAGAACAAGGGGGAGGATGGGAGGAAATATCCTCAAAGTTGCACCAGGGGAAGTTTAGGTTGGAATCAGGAAAAAATCCTTCATGGAAAGATTGGAATAGTTTGTCCAGGGGAGTGGTGGAGTCTCCATCCCTGGAAGTGTCCAGAAAATCCCATGGATGTGGCACTTGGGGACGTGGTCAGTGACCATGGTCACTGGTGGTGTTGCACCTGATGATCTTAAAGGTCTTCTCCACCCTTAACAATTCCATGATTCCGTGCAAATGAAAATCCTCAACAGATAAATGGGGAGTGGAATAGGAATGGATTAGAAAACACCAAAGATTTTGCCTTAAAAAAGCGATTTTAGCTGAGAACTAACCCCCCGTGTCCTTGCAAAGGTTCTTTGGGAATGCCATGGCTAACGTGGCACTGCAGGGTTCACCTCCCTTGGGAGCTCAGGGAAAAGTCTGGACTTCAGCTGTGGCTCCTCCTGCCAGGGATGCTCCAGGAATCCAAACTGGAAGTGTGAGGCTCGATGGTTTCCAGGGATTTCTCACTGCTGACAGCTCCTCTCCCCAAGCTGGGCGTGCTCCTCGTGGTTGTGTTTGTTTCTAGTGGGGAATGTTTATAAAAGTGGATAAATATTCCCTTTGTCTGCTCCCAGATGAAGAGGGGAAGAACAGGGCTCATAAGGGATGTTTTGTTTTTAGAAGTGGCTGAATCTTCTCTCTTCTTTCTTCCTAAGAGAGAGAAACACTAAAAAAATCCAACAAAACAGAGGAAAAAAACCCCCAATTCTGGTTGTTGCAGTGAAGCCAAATTTCAATCTATTTATAGGTGATCATAGGAGAGGTCCAGGGTGATCCCATCCAGGCTGTGGCTCCTCTGGGACCTCCAAAAGCACAATAATTTCTGTCCTCTGAAGCCAAAAATGACTTAAAAATCAAGATTTTTGGGCCTTTCAGTTAAAAATGTGTATTTCAGTATGTGAATATCATAAATACATACAAAATATGTATCTGCTGCAGGTTTTATTTCTTTGATAATCTTTCATGGCAGAACTTAATCAGAAAATAAATATTATAGATGAAGGATTCTGTATTTGCACACTGTGGTTTGGCTGAGGTCGAGTTGTAACTTAGCTCGGTTGAATTCCATAGGGAAAGGCTGGGAAACACAAAGGAAAGAACAAATCCTGAGGGAAATTATTCCTGGAAATCCTGAGGGAATTTGTCCCTCAGAATCCTGAGGGGATCCTGCTGGAAGCCCTGAGGGAGCAGATGATGAAAATGGATTTTCCCAGTCATCCCAAGTAAATGCTATTTGTAAAATTAAAAAAAAAAAAAAAAAATAGAGAAGTGAATTGCATCAAATATTAGGAATAAATTAATGGAAATGGGAGAAAAAGTAAAAGCCAGAGGCTCAGGTAAGGATTTTTCCAGGATATCCATTCCTTCCAGTGGCTGTGACAAAGCCACTGGTATCCCAGCTGGGAAAAAATCCCATTTTTATTTGGTTGATGGAGCAGTTTCTCTACAACATTCAGCACTTTTCGGCCAGTTGGGATTCTTCAATCCCACCTGGAATTCTGTGCAGCAAATTCCAGTCTCCAGCAGTGCAGGAAAAGCTGGAATTGCACGAGGAGCACCAAGGCTGCATTTAAGGAATGATAAAAGCTCCCTGCTGGGATGGAAGGGATTAAAGGTGTGTCCAACAGGACCAAAAACGTGGATTTGTTGTGTTTCCCTGGGATCCTGGGGAAATCTGTGGCTGGAATCTTGTGTTGCAGCTCGTTGACAGAACCAGAGCTGCCTGAATTGTTAAACAACCCAACTTTTCAACAAATAAATAAATATTAACTTGGTGGTTTGGAGCTCCCAGTTCCCATGCTCGGACCTAAACCTCAAAATTATCTCCTTGCCCAAACATTTGCAGACAGGAGGGGGAAAAAAACCCCCTTAAATGGCTGATTTTATTAAAGAACATTCCCATTAAAATATTTGAGTGGATAAAGCTCATTCCTGCAGAACTAACTGTGTGTTTGCAGAACAAATCTTGGAGTATTTAGGAGAGATATTAAAAATTAATGGTTTCTGTCCTTTTTACTTGCCTTCTGCCTCTTCTGTTTAGAAGAATCCTTTCCCTGCAGCTGGAAAACCTCAAAATGGATCTATGATGTGTCCAATCCAAGTTTTTACCCTCTGGAAATCCCACTGAGGTTTTCCTGGTGGTTTTTGTCCCTGTTACATGAAGATAACTCTTTTTTCTGGTTTTTTTTCTGTTTAACTTTCCCTTTTCAGGGGCACTTCCACCCTGCAGTGTGAGGTGTGTTTAAATTTAATAAACCAAGAGGTCCACCTGCCATTTTGAGGTTCAAAACTACAATTCCAGACCTCCTGTGTGTCATTATGAATTGTAGGGGATGGATCTTGGCAATTAATTGGGATATTCCCTTGATTTGTCTGATAATTTCATTTCTCACCATAGGCAGGATGGGTTTTTAAAGGTGCCCTTGGGCTGGTGGTGGCAGAAATTGTTCTCAGCCTCTCAGGTGAGCAAAAACTGTGGAACTCCTTAGGAAACCCCTGTGGTTTTGTTCTGACGGGACTTTTACAGCTGCAGAAGCTGGGATTTGGACTCCAAAATGTGCTTTTTGTGAACGGGAGCTCTCCCAGCCTCTGGAGCTCTGTGGGGTTTGCAGGAAATGCCCACCAGGCACAGGATTATTAATGGGATGTTAATCACTGAGTGCACTGGATTTCTGTGGGGTTTGCAGGAAATGCCCACCAGGCACAGGATTATTAATGGGATGTTAATCACTGAGTGCACTGGATTTCTGTGGGGTTTGAGGAACGCTTTGGGGGATGCACATAAAACAAAGATAAAATGAAGATAAAATGAAGATAAAACAGAGCTGGGATTTGGTCTGTTTTTTGCAGAGGGATCCCAGAGCTCGGTGTCAGCTTCCAGTGAGATGCAGCAGAACCAGCCCCAGGCCCTGCACTACGCCCTGGCCAACGCTCAGCAGGTCCAGATCCACCAGATTGGAGAGGATGGACAAGTCCAAGTAGTATGTCCTGCCCTTTTCCTGAGCCCCTCCCCAGCCAGAGCTGCAGCTCTGCAGAAAACAAACACTGGGGGCGTGTGGGAAAAGTATCAATTAGAGTTATTTGGCAAAAAAAAATTCCCTGCAGGATTTCCTCACACCGTCAGTGCAAATTTTGGTTATTATATTTATATNCATATTAACCCTCTCTAAAATATATAGATATTACATATATATCAATATCATATTATATTATACTATAGAAAATATAGTATATATTATTTTATATAATATCTATATTGTACAGAGAGGATTTTCAGCCTTTTCCTGGCTGTGCTTACTTAGTGATTTCCACTTCAGAGGCAGCCCTGGTGTGACTTGCACAACAAAATCACATTTATTTATTTGTTTCTCTGTAAAACTGCATTCTGAGGCACTTTTGAACATCTGGGAGCTGAGTCCTTCCCATGTGTGTTTGTTTAGCTCTGTGTCTATCAGTGAAAGTTCTAAATATTGACATTTTTTAAGCCTGACACTCCCACCCCCACTCAGGCCTGATGGTTTTTAGCTGTGCTTTTAATGCACTCTGAAAAAAACACCCTCACTTTAATTCTTGTGCCCCACGGGGCACTACAAGGGTTGTTTGAAATTGAAATTAATTTTAAAAAGTGTCCTCAGTGAAATAATTCCCTTTGTGCAAGAACTGGGTGGAAATCCTCCTTTTCCACTTCAGTTTTGCCATAACTTTTCAATATTATCCTGGGAATCTCTTTGTCTTTTGAATTCCATGCAGATTTAAAAAGTGGATTTTCTTATGCATTTGTGGCTGAGATTTAACTGATGCCTGAAAAGTACTTTGCAAGTCTTGAAAGACAAGACAGAAAGGAAAATGATATTAAATAAACGATTTTAACAGAACAGATGGTTTGTTTATAGATGGAAGTGATAAAAACTTGCCTCATTAAAAGCCCTAATGATCCTAAAAACTGTGGCATCCAGGTAAAACCTGCCATAAATGGATCTCCTAAACATTCCATCTTTTTCCTGGGAGCACTGAGAGTTTGATGTGAAGGAGGGAAAGTGATTTTAATCTCCCCCTGGGCTGGGCAGTGCTGTAATTTTCTCTCCAGCCCCTATTGTCAGAGGGACACTTTCAGTGTGGTTTTTCTCCCTATAAATAGCCAGTTTCCTTCCAAAGGAAATGAAACTGTTGGAAATAGAGGGGTCTGTGTGTCTTTGAAAATCACAGGCAATTGTTCTTGTGTTATAAAATCAGAGGGGCCTTTGACAGAATTCCAAATGATTATCTTTAATCTCATGCAGGCATATTAAAATGAACACAAAGCTTTGTCAAAGCTCCAGGAGGTTATTTAGAATCCAGTCTCCCCCCAGGTAAATCACGGTGGCTGGGCTGGGCAGGATGCACAAGGAATTTCAGGCACTCTTCTCCTTCAAATGGCACCAGGAGAGTGGTGGGAATGGGCAGAAACACCAAATGTTACAGGATTAAAACCATCAGGGCAGATTCTCACCAATATAAATCAGGGGGGTTGTTCAAATTAATGATCTCCTGCCAAATCCCAGCAATT
The DNA here is from genome assembly GCA_013397195.1 of Hylia prasina. NCBI lineage: Eukaryota > Metazoa > Chordata > Aves > Passeriformes > Sylviidae > Hylia > Hylia prasina. Next base: position 30,684 of record VYXD01005295.1, read on the forward strand.
TAATTGTTCAAATGAATGGTTTCCTGCCAGTCTCAATGCCCTGAGAGTCCTCAGCATGGTCTGTGCTCCAGTGAATGAGTTAAAATAGGTGAATAATGAGATACCTTCACAAACCTCACCCTTGGAGAAATTCAGTGTCGCTCTATCTCTTTTAAAACTGAGTTTTCGAGATATTTAAATTGAATTAAAGTTCCAGTCCACAAAGCAAGCCAGCCCAAGGCTTTGTGTAACAGAAAAATAGACTTCTTAGATGTTATTATTATTATTATTAGTGAAGATGGTGATGCTTTTTCCTTCCCCTGAAGTGGAAATGAGCCAAGCTTTGCCCCGAGTCCCTCCGCTTTTATTTCCACCCAAAGCCGGGGCAGTGCGGGCGCACGTGGCTTTTCCCAAGCTGCTTTCCTTGCCCCTTTTCCTTCCCCCCATGGAGCTCTGCTGCCTCCAAGGCAGGAGCTGCTTGCTGCAGTTGTGATTTTCCTCTGATGCTCCTTGGTGTTTTCTTTTGTTGTGGATCCCACAGGGCCATCTCCACATAGCCCAGGTGCCCCAGGGGGAGCAGGTGCAGATCACGCAGGACAGCGAGGTGAGCACAACACGCTGGAGCCGAGGCAAAATGGGAAAACGCTGCTGCAACCAGCAGAAAAATGGGGTTTAGAACCTGCTGCTCTCTGAGGTTTTGTTGTTGGTTTGGGGGTTTAATTATTATTGTTTATATTTATTTTATTTTTGTTGTTTCGATTTGTTTCTTTCCCCTCCCTGAGTGGCCCAAACGGCTCAGGGTGTGTTAATTGCTGCATAAGGCTGATGATCTTTGGAAATTTAGTACTGACAGAGTTCAACTGGAAACCAGTTCAGGTGCTTGCACTGCTTAAAAATGGAATTATTCTATTTAGGTTGGTGAACTAAACGTGGTCAAAGCACTCAGGGCCTTTAATGGTGGAACAGGAGTTGGAAAAACCTTCAGCCACCATCCAATAGAGAAATATTCCAGAGTGAATTTACCCTTCATTCCTGAGCAGCCCATCTGGCACTGCAGTGTTTCCACTTCTTAATTTTTTTCCAGAAAAATAGTTCAGTGGAATTGGATGGATAAATGGATGTGGATAACTGGAAATGGATAAATTCAATCCTAAACCCTCCAATTTTGGCTCAGCTCCCAAATCCAGGTGGATTTCCCTGTGTATTTGCTGCAGTTGTTGGTTATTTAAAAATCTCCTGACTGCTAAAACTGCTCTTGGATTTCTTGTGCACTTTGTTGAAATGAAGAAGGAACAGAAAAATCAGGTTCACCATTAACACAGGCAACAATCTGAACCTGTCCCATTTCCCTGTCAGGGCTTTTCCCTCTCGGGGAAGTGGATCTGCCTGGGTTGGTTTCATCCCTGTCCAAAGAACCCAAATCACAGCTCATAAAACCACTTTGTGAAGGAATATTGTTAACACAGGCAGCTACTGCAGGGTAAATATTATCATAAAAATTCTATAAATATTATAGTTAAAGGCTTGTCCTTTGAAGGGCCTGTCAGGCCTTGAGAGAGAGAAGAAAGGCTTAAAATATCCTGGCTCTCATGTGTGGTGCTGCCATAAAACTGAAGGAGTTTTTGGGTGAAGAGCCACTAAAGAACTGCTGATTCAGCAGAGATTGCTGGAATGGATCCTGAGGTTCCAGCACACCCTGGATCCTTTGGCTCTTCTTGTCCGTGGGACTTGCAAAGGCTGCAGTTGTCCCTGACAGATGAAAACATCTGGTTTTAAATTGATGACAATGTACACAAGTGAGAGGGGAGCTGCCAGCAAGAGGAGCTGCACAAAAATTGGGATTTTGTCCTCCAAAATGTGCTGTTTCACTGCAAGGCTCTTTTGGGAAGCTGCCTTCCCTTAATCCAAGTGTACTTTTGGAAAGACATCTGTGAGCATGTGAATAAAAACTTCATGTCATAAAGATTTCCTTATTGGACTTTGGAGCTTAAAATACTTTGATTTATTGAGAATTTTTCTTTTTGTTGTTATGGATGTAATCCCTGTAATAGAACTGTGTTGGTTTTCAGGATGGAATGAGGATAAAATAAAAAGCAAATAGTGAATAGCTCTGCAGCCCTGTAAAAGTGTTACATTGCTAATTCTGGGTTAGTAAGGGCTGAATTTCAATTTGCAGCTTTATATAAAGAAGGAAAACCAAAAGTTTTACCTCAGACAAATTTTGCCCAAAACCAGATTATCCAGTAACTTCCAAAAGCAAAACATGCTGGGTGTGAAAGTTCCTTGCTCTTGAGGCTGACTGGAGCTGGATTGCCTAAAGAACCTTCAGCAGAACTGGCTGAATTCGTGGATTTCCTTCATATTGAAAGAGATTTTTTTTGCAGGTTTTGAATCCCAAACTTGTGCTGATTGTCCCTTCTCTCCTTTTCCAGGGAAACCTGCAGATACACCAAGTCCACGTGGGTCAGGACGGGCAGGTAGGAGCAGGGCTGAGTTTCAGCAGCTTTTCCCTTGGTCTTTGAGGTAGCACTGGGATAATCCATATTATTATCATTTTAGTCATTTTTAGCGCCTGTTTTAAAGTCAAACCTGCTCTGGTGAAATAAATAACTCACAAAAGGATAAAATGTGACAAAATGTTTCGTATTTGGCCCAGCTTGGTTCATATTCCTGCAGGATGTTTTCTCCCTCCTGTGGCCTCAGTCCCCAGGAACCCAACATTTCTCCAAGCTGTTACTCTTTTTTTTTTAAACATTTTATCCTTTTTCGTGGCATGGCTGTCCTGAGAGAAGCAGATCTGCTTGTGTTCTTGTTGATGGGAAGGTTTTATGAGGTGAGGAAAAGCAGCTTTTCCCGGGATGAGGAGTCCCTGAGCGTGGAACTGAGCTCAGGATTCTCAGCATTCCCAGCTCAGGTGCAGCAGAGCTGCTCACATCTGATCTCAGACACACTTGAAATGGTGAGTTCTGCTAAAACAGAGCACAGAATTCCTCCTGCAAGAAGCTTCCAGGCTTCAGAGGGATTGTTTGGTGAATCTGAATAACTTGGGAGACATCTGGGATCCTGCCCGGGATGGAGGCTCTGCCCTCAGCAGGGTTTCCATTGCTGGGAAATTTTAAATGTATTTTTAAGTGGGTTAAAAAAACCAGGAGCAAGCAAACATTGAAGGAGCTTTTAGCTCTGTTCTGCAATATTTACTGAACCAGAGCGTGAGGGATTGTTTGGTGAATCTGAATAACTTGGGAGACATCTGGGATCCTGCCCGGGATGGAGGCTCTGCCCTCAGCAGGGTTTGGGGCTCAGAGGAGCCCCCAGCACTCTGAGCCTTGCAATATTTGGATTTAAACAAGAAAGCAAACCCCTGGAAATGTTCTTTGCTCAGTGCTGCATCAGAGGTGCTTTTGCAGACGTGAATCTTGGAAAGGTGATTTTTTGGAAGAGTTGTTTTGGTACTTATTGGGATTTTTTCCTTCTCTGTGAAATATTACTGTCCAGATTACACCTCCTTACAGGGCTGATCCTGGGTGGGTTTATATCTCTCTCTGACTGGCACATAGATTAAATTGAATTTATTTGTAATTAAATGTTTCTTTATTTTCCCCTTGCATTATCCATTCCTGTGGAAATCTGTGTGTCCACATGTCTGTGCATGTTGTGTCATAGATGTGAGGTAGGGGAGAAAACCACGATTAATTATCTTTTTTTGGGATTTAAATCACGTTCTCTATCTGTCTGTACCATCACTCAGCACAGCAGATTTGGGATAATCTCGCTCCTGCCTCAGTGGCTGTTGGCTGCACACACAGGGAAAATCAGTTCAACATCCAATTTTTAGGGAATTTTTTAAAACTAACCGTGCTCTGAGCTCTGCTTTTAAACCTTGGTTAGAACCATGGGTGAAGTGCTGGGTTTTGCTTTTTTCTTCACTCACTCAGCTGCATTTTGGTGTGAAAAAACTTCAGTGCCTTGAGCATCACCAGCCAGGAGCATTCCCAGGAGCATTCCCAGGAGCCCTCAGCTCCTCCACAAGTACTTGCTGGGAAATGGGCATTTTTTTAGTGGATTCAAAAGCAGGAGCCAGCAGAAATCTGGGGGATTTTTAGCATTAATTACTGAAACTCCCAGAGCAGCTGGGGGTGAGGAGCACTGGGGGGGCAGAGGGGAGCTCTGGGGCTGCTCTCGGAGCTGTGAGCCCCAAAACTGAACGAGCTCAGCCAAGCCCTGCTGGTGGCTCCGGGCTGGGAGCTGGCACTGGTCCCTTTTCCTTGGCACCAGGAGCTGGGTGAGGGCAGGGAAACCCAGAACAGAGCAGCAGCTTCCAGTCAGCTGCTCCGAGAAACTCCCAGGGTTTCCCCACCTGCCCATTCTCCTCCAGGCTTTTTCCTGGATGTTTTGGAGCCTAATTCAGGGACACGGGAGTGTGGATAATCAGGAATAACGTGGGGCTCCTGTGGCTGAGTGTTTTCAGCTGGATCATGAATATATCCTCACTAAAAACTGAATCTGAGCTTGCTGGACATGCCCTGTGAATATTTCCCAGTGAAAATTCCTGTTTTCCACGGTGTACTGTGCACAGAGCAGGTGCAGGGGGTTCCCCTGTGCAGGTGAGCTTTGGTGCTGCTGCAGCTTTTCCAGCTCCAAGAGAAAGGTTCACAAAGCAGGAATTTGGAAACAGAAAACACCACAAGCCTCCCATGAAATGTCAGCAGGGAAATCTCCAAGGTGCCAGAGCTGCTCAGGCACCAAATCTTTGCTTTTCTGTTCTCTGCAGAATTTTGCCACTTGCTGATTGTAACTTTTCCCCCCTTCTCTGTCCTGGTGGTTGCTCTGAGCTCAGATTTTGTTTTTCTGGCATCCCTGTCCATGGAATGAATGAAATCATTCCAGAGGAGCTCTGTCTACCTCCACATGTGTTCTATTAGCTGGAAGTCTCGGATTTCAGTGCACGTTTAATAAAAAACCCCAAACTGCAAAAATAATTAAAGCTTCACATTAGCTGAGCCTTGAAACCTCAGAAAAGTGGGATTTTTTTTTTTTCTTCTTTGCTCTTTGCATTTTATCCTTAGGAACTACCAGAAATTTTCACATTTGTCTCCTCTGATTACCTGCCCTGCTTCTTGCCCACCTCCATCCTTTTTTTTCCTTGGAGTTTTGATCATCCCAGGAAATGTTCAGTTGTCCTGTGCCTCAGGGATACACCTGGGATGTAAAAACCAGGACAATTCCAGGAGTTTCCCATTCCTTCATTCTGTTTTTTAGCCATCCTGTGTAGCACACCCTCACAGCCAGTGTTTCTCCAATTTAGGGATTCATTAAATGGCACCAGGGAAATGGTCTTTAATTATATTTTATTATATTTTATATTTTATTTAATTGCTGGTTCTTAAATGGAAAAGTTGATGTCCTTTAAAACTGAGAATGGGATTGTGTGTACTCAAGGAGAGCCAGCCATTTGTTCTGCTGCAGGAATGACAAACTGGGGACAGCTGCAGCCTTTAATTCTCTGTAGGGGAAGGGGAAGAAGCAGGAGAACCCAGGCTGGGTTTGGCAGGGAAAGGGCAGCGAGTGCAAAGAGCTTTTGTGGGATCTGCCTGGAGATAAATCTGCTGGATTGCTGCTGCTGCTGCCACGTGGTGTTTCCAAAAAAAGTTGGGATTTTTTGTAATTGTGGACGCAGGTGAGTCTGGAATCCAAGGGATGCTGTGAGACCCCTCTGGAGAAGAGAGGGAAAGGATCCCATTCCCACACCTTTAACTGCTGTTTGATGAGCTTTTGGGATGGAGCAGGAATTGTGTTTTCTTTTCCTGAACTTGGCCTCTGACAACTTCAATAATACAATATTATCCAAAAGCGAATTTATTATCCTAAACCTCAATATATGATCCCAAACTGAATATATTATCCCAAGCATCAACATGATCAACTTCTTTAATTCCAAGTTTTCCACTGCCAGACCTGTTTATTCCCATGTTTTTATTCCAATCTGGAGCAGGGATCCATTGGCTCTCCCTCGAAGTATTTAAACCTCTCAAAATTGAACTTTATTTCACTTCCCAGGATGGATAAATATTCTCAGAGCACTTAGCAGGGACTTCTTTTCCAGATATCAAAAATACTACTAAAATATGGATATTTAAATTATCCAAAACAAGACAAGAACCATCTAATGCAATTTTTAATTTGTATATAGTGCATTTCACTGGACTATCCTAGATTTAAATACACTGCAGGCCTTCACTGGAGCTGCTCAGTCACAAATTAATCCAAGGCAGGAATTTTTTTCCCTGTCCCTAATCCAGGAGCAGCAGAGGGCAGTAGCATTAAGATGATCCTCAGTTGTTTTCTGAGGGAATGAGGAGGGAATTTGGAGCGGGAGAAATGAGCTGCTCCCAGTGAAGGATCCTTTGGTGGGGACAGGGAATAACACGCACGGAGAAATGGTTGTTGCAAGAAAAAAAAAAAAACCTCAATTAAAAACTCAGCTGGAGCTGAAAAACTCCTTGATTGGATTGGAAAAAAAATGAATTATTATTTTTGAACTGATATTTCTTCAGGAATTGTAGTAAATTGTCCGAAATTTCCTCCTGTTTTTTGGAGCAAAAAGGAAAAGAATCGTTTGGAAACAATTGTGCTTTGTGCAAACTCCCTGTGAAATCCCGGAGTATTTATGGAAACTCTATTTATGGGTAAAATAAAAGTGTTTAAATACTTAATTATACTTAAATAGAAGCGTTTTACAGGCAAGATTTTTTGGCTTTGTTTGAGGATTTTTGTGCACAAACTTTTTAATTTGGTGATGATAGAGCTGGTCCCACTTTGTCCCTCAGAGTAATTAATCCAAAACACAAAACCCAACTGCATTCAGTTGTGAAAACTTAGTTTTTAGGCAAAGTAGTGTTCTAACAAATGAAAATTGAGGAATTTTCTTTTAAAGCAGTCCTAAAACTTAGGATTAAAAAAGGGAAAATTCTCCAACTTAGTGATCAGTGCCATCCAAAATATCTGCAGGAGAATTAATATTGTAAGGAAAACAGGAATATTCCTCTTAAATCTGGCTTAAAAATTAAGCTGTAATAAAATATTTTTATATATATGTGTGCATGTTACCCAGATTTATGTGTGATTAATTTGTAGTTTCGCTGCAGAATTTAGGATGGGTTTGGAGAAAGTTTGCACTTAGTTTGGAGGCTTAAAACAGGATAAAACAGTGCCCAGGAGGATAAAAACGGAGCTCCAGGCTCTGGGAAAGTCCTGAAACAAATTGTGCCCATTTAAAAATCAATTGATAATTATTATCATTTAATGATTGTTAATAATGAAATTGTAAATGATAATATTCCTGTACCCCAGCACAAAGGACAGCCCTGCAGTGACACCCAACCCAACAGAAAATAGGGAGAAACCTCCAGGAGTTTTGTTGGGAAAAGACATTTTCTCCAGTTACAGAATTCAGGTATTCAACTGAAAATGCCGTTTTTGCTCCATGACAAAGTTCTGGGGCAGATGAGGGAATGCAGAGGCTGGAGCAGAGCTTTTCCCTGGCTTTTTTAGCCACTATCTCAGGCAGCTTTTCCCATCTCCAAGCCCCATTCCCAGTCCAAAATCCCTTTCTCACCTCACAAACCTCTCCTTTTCCCTTCGCCTTGCTGATCAAAAGCAGCAAAATTGCACAGGGAGTTGGCAAAATCAGCTTTTCTTTTCATTTGATATCAAGCAGGAATTTATTTTATCCCCCCTAAATGACTTTTTTCCATTTGTGAAACGTTCTGGCTGCTGGGAAGAATGACCAGAGGTGATTTGTTAATCTCTTACAGGCAGTTCTTTGATAGTCCCTGAGTTCAGAGTGATCTGTGCTTGTAAAACAAGATTTTTTTTTTAATGAAGCCTTTGGAAAAGGAGAATATTTTCTGCCTCTTTCTTGATTTTTTTTTTCCTCCTCAGAGAAGGTGGGTTTGTTCCATTAAAATTCCATTCAAGCAGACAGGAGCATTTATAATGCTCCAAAGAATACGTTCTCTATTTTGGAGTATATTATGTTCTTTATTCACCCAAATCTTGTTTTAATATTGCTGTAAACTTAATAAGAAGAGATGAGATAGGAAGTGATAATCTTTTAAATATAAGGAAAAATCATTTTCTCCACCTTGATAGGAGGCAGAGGTCTGAGCTGCCTCTTATTAGAGCTGTTGGTAATAAAAATCTCTGCTTGTGGACTGGCAGTGCTCACAAAGCTATCGGGGCTCATCTGGAGAAATCATTTCTTTTTTGTTTTGTTTAGGGGTTTTTTTTTCCCCCCTGCTCTTCATTTATGATTTTTCTCATCACGTGATGCTCCAGGTTTCCCTTATCCCATCCCTCTGCCTGTGCTCTGCTCTCATTTATTGGGAATATTTGGGATGTCTGCAGCATCCCCTGCTTGGGGATCACTGCCCCACGTCCCGAGCCAGGCGGGATTTGGGAATTTTTAAGCTGGGGAACAGGAGGTCAGGGGAGCTCCCCTCTCCCTTCCCACTGCAGGAAGCACCCCAGGGGACCTGCAGGGGTTCAGGCTGTTCCCAGGTTCTGTGTGACAGGTCAAATGGGATTTTGGGGTGGCTCTTGAGGGGTCACGGCTTTGGGGATCTGTGCTGACTAAAAATGGGAAATGGCTCCTCTTTTTCATCTCCTCTCTGCTAAAACAGTTGATTTTTGACAAACCATCCCTTTTAAAATGTAGACCCCAGCTGAGGGATCAACTTCTCTTTTTCAAAGCAGACCTGTGTGATTTAGAGATTTTTAACAAGGCAGTGCTAAACACAGTGAAATTTGACAGTTGATTGACTTTTGTTTGTGTTCATAGATTTAATCCTTCACGTAGTTCAACTCCATTTCCAGGCCAGCTTTCCAGAATCCTTCAAATATTTCAAACAAGTGGAGCAATAAATAAATTTTATCTACGGAATCCTGATAAACTGCAGAAGGACGATCCAAGATGCTGAATTTGGGATTAGGGTTGCACATCTATTAAAATAAAACCCTACCAGATGAGAGCACTTGGTTGCTTGATTTAGACATTCAAATCCCCCCTCAGCAGCCCAGTTTTAATTCCTGCTCTCAGCTGCTGTTTTAATTAGCTGGGATATATTCCCTTTATTCAGGGAGGAACATTTGGAAAGTCTGCTTGGAAAACCGTCCTCTGGAGCCATTTCTTTGGTGTTCTGGGAGCAGAATTCCTCTTTGTGGAGTGAGGGTTTGAAGTGATGAACTTGCAGTCTGCTGGGATTAATTGGCTCCTGCCTCCATCAATTATCCACTCGGAGCTCTCAGTTCCTGCCCGGGCTGGAAGCAAAAGCAGAACTGCTTCAGACACTTTCCCTTTGATACAAACTCTGGGCTCCCACCAGGCCTCACTGAATGGATCTGTTTGGAAAAATGCCTTTTTTAAAAAAGATTATTTTTATTTTTAATAACAACGGTTTTTATTCCTGTCACTCTGGAACGTTGCTGCACGTTTGTGTCCCGGAGTTCACCGGGAGGAAGAGTTGGGATTGTTTCTGGTGCCAGTGGGAATTTCCAGTTAACTGCTGTGGGAGAGGTGGCACTGCCCAGGAGGGATTCATCCCACAGGAGTGGCAGGGCACAGGGAACAGCTTCAGACTCAACCAGGGACATCTTAGATGGGATATTTGGGATAAATCCTTCCCTGGAATGGATTCCCAGAGAAGCTGTGGCTGCCCCTGCATCCCTGGGAGGGTCCAAGGCCAGCTTGGATGAGGCTTGGAGCAGCCCGGGGTGGTGGAAGGTGTCCCTGCCCATGGCAGGGTTGGGAACAACATGAATTTTAAGGTCTCTTGCAACCCAAACCATCCTGGGATTCTCTGGAATCCAGCCCTTCCTGCATTCAGTTTGTGTGGGGTTTGTGATGCCCCAAACTCAGCCAGAGGCAAACACCAGCAGGTGTTAGAGCTGGCAGGGGAAAATGCTGAGATTTTAGGGAGAAGTCCTAAAAAATGATTAGGAATCCCCAGTGGTGAGAACTGCGTTGGGAGATTTTTGGTGTTGGAGTTCAGGATGTTTGTGAGGCTGAAGGTGTGAACAGGGAGATGTTTGTGGAGAGAGGAGAGGCTGAGCCACAGCCCCTGGGGCATGAACAACATCCTTGGTGATGCCTTGGGAAGGCTGAGCTGGAACAGGGACTGCACAGAGCCAGAGAATAAAGTAGAGATTTATTGAAAGGCCTTTAGGGCACACCTTGGGCAGGACAAGAGCCTGGCCAGGCTTACACACAAGGTGGACACAAAATGGTCACAAAATGGGCAAAGGGTCACCAGCTCTCACACTTTGATCAGTTTTGGTCCATATTTGGGTTGAATTGTCCAGTTGCAGCTCCAGGCTGTGAGGTCCCATCCTGCTTGTCCCTCCCTCCAGCCTCCCTTGTTTGTGCTGCTGGGCTGAAAGTTGTCCGTGGTGTGCAGCAGGAACAGGATTTGTTTTGTGTCCCTGCTCTGTGCAGAGCTGAGTGACACTGACTGTGAGCTCAGAGCTGCACCCTGGGCACCACAGAGCCTGGAATACACGGGAGATAAAACTTGAGGCATCAGGGACTTTTGGGGTCAGCTTGGATGGGATCGTGTTGTCCTTCAAGGGAAATTTGATTTGTAATGGATCAATGCATAACAAAGCTGATGTCACAGCTCAGGATGAGAGCAGAGAGAACAGAATGAGTCTGGGTGTTGCCTCAGAGCTGCCCCACGAGTCAAGAGAGAGAAATCTGAAAAGAGAAGATCAGTTTTCCCCTGGCCAGAGCTGCAGAATAAAGTAGAGATTTATTGAAAGGCCTTTAAGGATACACCTTGGTCAGAACAAGATCCTGGCCAGGGCTGCACCCAAGGTGTCCCCAAAATCTCTGTGGGGTGGAGTCACCCCAGGAATGGCCCCTGAGGCTCTTGGTGTGTCCCGAGGCAGGATGTGACCCTCAGACCCCCCTGGCTGTGCTTGGGGATGGGAAAACATCCCTCCTGGGTTCCACCATGGAGCTGCAGGACCATTTGTGGCAGTTTAGAAAAGCCCCAAACTCAGGGAACTTCTCTCCTTCTTCCACGGAGAATTTCCAGATTCGAATAATCTGGGTCCTTTTACATTATTTAGAGCAGAGAAAAAGAAGTGGAGGAAATCTGGGATTCTGGATGCTGGAAATCCAGAATCCTGAGGGCTCATGTCCAGGATTCTGAGTGACTAAAAATGAGCAGATAAAACTGTCCTGGAGTGACTTTCTCCTGTTCTTTTTGAAACTATCATTATACAGAACGTTTTTCAGCTATTTCAGTTATAAAAGTCTTCGTTAGAGATGCTCCATGGTGAAGATTTGATTTAGAGGTTTTTCTTTGAAGTCTTGGTGGGGTTGTTTTATTGAATAAATAAAATCCTTTCGTTTTCCATGTGTTGAATAATGCCTTGTTCATTTTAATGGGAAGACAGTGGAATCCATTTGGAGTCTGCTGTCAAAGCTGATTTCTTTCAGCCTCTGTCCCTGATCTTTAAAAGAGCAGAATTTGGTCTCACTGATGACAGTTGGATAATGAAAAAGGAATGACACCCCTCCAGAGCCAGAGTGAACATTCCATGTTTTTAACAGTTTTAATCTTATTTCCTGTTCCATTAATCAGGCTGAGCCAGATTGTTTTGTAAGTATTTGTTGTTAGGTTGTTTTTTCTCTGCCTGAAATATCAAATAGGAAGGGTTTTCCTTTCAGCCTCGTATCTCAGATAAATATAAATTATCAAATTACAACAGTGGGATCCAACTTCCCAGACTTTGTCCATACTGAGATTTTGACATTCCTCATTTTCACTTCTTAAATTATTGACATTTCCAGGGAAATCTGTGTTTTTGTCTGCTCAGAATTTCCTGTAATGAAAAGCTCAAATAATTTTCACTGTGGATTAGTGCATAAGTGTAAAAAAGGGAAGTAAATTCATTTTAAGAATGGATGATATTTCAATTATTCCCTGGAAACAAATAAGATCTCTTTAAATCTGTTTTGCTTAGATGAGAAAACACGAATCAGCAGTTGATTTTCCCAATGATTCTCTATCCATAGCATCCATCAGCCCTTAATCCAAACATTTCCAAGCTCTGCTGATGGGGAAAAGGACTTTAAAAGTCACATTCTTGAGCCATTGGGTTGGGCTTTATTAGCCAGACCTTGATGTCAGTACAAGAATTGCCATTCCTTGGGAATTTTTTCTGAATTCAGATGCCAGATGAATTCCAAATGTTGATTTGGTGAGGGATTGTGCTTTCCGTGTCAAGGCAAACATTTTATTAAAATGATAAATGGATTTGTCATCTGTTTGCATTTTGCCTGTAATTATGATTAAAGCAGAAATCGGTGCAAAATGTTTGAATGAACAAAAATCTGCAAAAAGCAAAAGCTACAAAAATTCCCAGACTTCCTCTTTTTTTTTTTTCCTGATTTGGAAAGTTATTTGTTTCTGGGAGAAAAAAAATTGCAGTATCATGGAATCATGGAATGGTTTGGGATGAAGGGATTTAAAGATCAAGTTCCACCCATCCCAGATTTTTCCAACCTGGCCATGGACACTTCCAAGGATGGGACATCCCCAAGTTCTCTGGACAAGATTTTACTCCTCATAAGCAGTAAAAGTAAGGAAATGCAGGAGCAAACCCACAAAAATAATTTGCTTTTCAATATCCAACCCCAAACAGATCAGAATTAAATATTCTGTGAGGGGAAAAATGAAAGTAAAAATTATTTTCAGCGTTTAAAAAGAATTAAAAATCCAGTTGGCTTCAGAATCACCCTAAAAAAAGGAGGAGGGATTAGGGAGCAGCTGCTGGGACGTGGATGTGTTTGGCTCCATTAAACTTTATGGCTGATCTGACTTTATCTGAGTATCCTGGCAGGGATCAGCCATTCCAGCCTTGTGTCCTGGAGTCTGTGTTCAGTTTTCCTGCCAGGAGATGGGATGAAGGTGGGCTCAGGTGTGTGCCCCACTCAGCTGTGTGGAGCTGCAATGAAAATCCCAGGGGAGCAGCACCACTTACGGGATTTTGTCACCTATTCCTAGAGAAAATTGCTTTAAAATTCAACTTTCCCCCTCGTCTCTGCAGTTCTGGGCAGTGCAAAGCTCCAAGCGTAACAAAGAGGGGAATTGTTGGGAGAATTGCTCCTTTGAAAGGAAAAAATTGGGAGCAGCTATTCCCTTTTATTTCTGACAATAAACAGGTGCTGCATGGACTGAAAAGGAGAATTTGAGGGAATATCTGCTTATCAGGACTGTGTGTGCTGCTCCAGCTAAACAGAAATATTTTGTCTCACTGGGCAAAATTTTACAATTAATGAACTGAGCTCGAGGTTAACAGAGAGTGGGATCCTGGAGCATCCCAAGGAATTCACATTCCTCAGCAAGGGAGGTGATTCTGGCTGGGATATTTTGGAATACAAACAGAATGTTTTGGGGGGTTTGAGTGCTCAGTTCTGAACACTCAAACCACCAATAGCAGAGCTCAGCCCGGCCCTTGTTGCTGAGCAATAAAAATTATGCTCCCTCCATTAGGAAATACTGGAAATGTGTGAAAATAAAGTAGATATTTATGAAGATAAGAGAGGGCCAGAAGGGACCTCCAAAGAAAAACCCCAGGGTTTATTTTTGGGGTTGGACCTGTTTCTGAGAGGCAGCAGGAGCCTTTGGGTTTGAGAGCTTTGAGAGTTTTTTGTGTTGACAGAAGCCAGTTTTTTGGTTTTACCAGCTTTTTGGGACTCCAGTATTTTATTCTGTGCGAGTACCTTGTCCTGTGTTCAAATTTTCAAGTTGGTTTAGAATTATTTTGATGCTGGAGTTGTTTTACCCGTGGAAAACCAGGTAAAAAATTGATTTTCTGCTCTTGGGATTATCTAGAAGTGCCTTGAGAATGAGCTTTAATAAACCCTTCATTTTTATCCTGTTCTTTGACCTGTCTGAGCTGCACTTTTTAGGTCAAACCTCAGAACTTTCTCCACTCCTACATTTTATTTACAATACTCATCCATATGTTTAATCAGGGCCGGGTTTCTCCCTCGGGAAGGTCTTTGGCATCTTTTTCCTTGAGTTGCTCCAGGAAAAATTTGGCTCCTTAAGGATCTTTCTGTATTGGTTTGGTTCCCCTGGTCTGTGTTGTTCACCCATCAAAGGCTCCCTGCCATTCCTGCTGGAATTCCTGCAGGAATTCCTGCTGGAAATTCCTGCCCATGCTGGGTTTGGGATCTGCTCGTGCCACTTTTAGGGAGCAGCTCCCAGAGACCTCACAGCTTTTCGTAAATTCACAGGGATTTGGGCAATTCCTCTCTGTGGTGATTCCAGGGAAAACCTTTGATCCCAGAAAAGTTCTGGCACGGCAGCACAAATGTGATCTCACACGGTGACCTCATGGAAAAATCACCACGTTGGGAAGGGATCAGTGAGCACCGGGAATTGCCGCTGGGAATTTTCCTTCTCATTTTCCACGTGCTGGTTTGATATTCCCGTGCCGGTGGACTTCCCACTGAATTATTTGTGGTCATTTTCCTCATCAATATCAAATTTTTCACCATAAATCAGCCCTGTCGTGTTCTATAATCAATCCTTCTCCCACGGCTTCACTTGGGAGCAACGTGAGAGCTCCAGAATCTTTAATTTAGGAAAAACCTGCACTGTGCCGGGGGCCTCCACCCCACCACCAGCAAAGTGCAACTTCTGGGGGACAGCGCTTTTAAAAGCTGAATTTTTGGGACAAAATACGCAGAGTGAAGTTTATTTGGGGTTTTCTCTTGTGAAGCCAACTTGGAACAGGAAAGACAAGTTTAAAAAAAGCCCAGCCCAAATGTGCACATTTGGATTTTTCAAGGATCTGATGGATGGCTGGATTCCACGTGGTCCAAGGCGTACAAGGAAAACCGAGGGATATCCTCAGTGGGAGGGCAGAGGATGTAAAACCTGCATTGGGGTGAAATTTTGGCACAGGAGAAAGCTGAAACAAGAATGGCCTGAGCCCAGCTGCAGGGAGTAGGGCTGGGCAGGAATTGCTGCTCTGGACACACTTGAGCCACTTAATTTTCTTTTAACTCTGAAAAGAAAAAAGGTAACTGGGAAATTGGGTCAAAGAAAGGGGAGCAGTGCTGCATTCCTGCAGCATCTGAAATACCAGGAGATGCATTTTCACCCTCTTAAGGCAGGAGGTGCTAAAAGTGGTTGAAATGACAGAAAACCCTGAGACTGAGCAAAACTTCAGAGGCTTTCTTTCAGTTCTGAAGGGTTTTTTTATTGTTTCTGTGGTAAGAGATGAGGTGGTGATAACGAGCTCGTGGAAGAGCCTCAGGAGCAAAATGCTCTTTAAAACACTGGGATTTTTCCATCAAAATAGGCTCTGGGTTAGGGATCAAACTGTGGCTGCAGCTCCAGAATCATGGAATGGTTTGGGCCAGAAGGGACCTTAAAATTCATCTCATTCCACCCCTGCCATGGGCAGAGAAACCTTCCACTGTCCCAGGCTGCTCCAAGCCCCAGTGTCCAGCCTGGCCTTGGGCACTGCCCGGGATCCAGGGGCAGCCACAGCTGCTCTGGGAACTCCATCCCAAACCCTCCCACCTGCACAGGGAGGAATTTCTTCCCCATATCCCATCTATCCCTGCATTCTTTCTGTTTAAAGCCATTTTCCCTCATCCTGTCGTTCCATGCCATTGTCCAAGTCCCTCTCCAGCTCTCTCGGAGCCCTTTAGGTGCTGGGAGGCTGCTGGGCTCGAGGAGGAATTCCAAATTCTCCAGGATAAAAAAGACCTGGAGCCACAAAGCACGTGGATCAGAGAGCTGGAGCAGAGCAGAAATAGATCTGTGAAACATTTCATTTTATTTCATCCAGCAGCTCCTCCTCCTCATGAGGACGGGAGGGTCACAACAACATCCCCTGAGAGGCACAATTATATTTTTATTTGTGTTTTAATCTCCTTAAACCAGACAGTTCTGTCAGATTCTCGCTGGAGCTCAGCTCCAGCCCCGTTGAGTTTTGCAGGCTGGTTTTGCTCACAGAGAGCAGCCATGGCCAAGGGACAGCCCAGGGGGACAGTTTGGGCTGCCAGAAGGATTTCTGGACCAAATTCGTGTTTGTTGGGATCTGTAGTGTCGGGTTAGAAAAATCTCTGTTGAGCCTGAGCAGCGCTGTCACTATTTTGGAAGTGCTCTCAGATGGGAGGAGTGATAAATAATCCCCTGGAATGATGGTCAGTGCTCTGGGAAGGGCCCCACGGACAAGGCAGGAGGTGCTGGGGGGCTTCAAGCCAAGATGTCCAGGTTGGGACACAGGGAAGCAGAAGGAAAGGGGGATCCCAGCAGGGTGAGCCTGGGGCACAGGAAGGAATGAAGGCAGGGAGGAGGAAGGAAGGAGCACTGATTTTCCGTGTATTTAAAGGAGGTGTGAAATCTCTTTGGAAAGAACCTGAGTGTAAAGTTTAAGAGAGGGACAAGGAAGAAAATCTCCACGGAAGGCAGCAAATCCATGGGTTGGATCTGGAGCCCCTCTGGAGGAGCTCAGCAGAGGGTGCAGAAAGGTCACCCTGGAGGTGTAGCTGCCACTCCTGGGCTGTCCTAGACAGGGGAGAGATGCAGAAGAGATTCCTCTGTCTGGATCAGCAGCCAAGGAATGCAAGGGATAAAGATAACTTGTGGGATAATTATAAATGCACAAATTCTTCACCCTGCTCCCCTCAAAGCAATGAAACACAGGAAGCCCCGGGACTGAGGCAGGATCAGAATGGTTTAAAACTTCTGCCTTTTGGTATTTTACCTCTGTGTAATCAGGAGCCAGTGCTCAGGAACTGGGATGTGGGGTCGGTGTAAATTCAGAAACTGGGATGTGGAGTTGGTATAAATTCAGGAACTGGGATGTGGGGTTGGTACAAATTCAGGAGCTGGGATGTGGAGTTGGTGTAAATTCAGGAACTGGGATGTGGAGTTGGTGTAAATTCAGGAACTGGGATGTGGGGTTGGTATAAAATCAGGAGCTGGGATGTGGGGTTGGTGTAAATTCAGGAGCTGGGATGTGGGGTCAGTATAAAATCAGGAACTGGGATGTGGGGTTGGTGTAAATTCAGGAGCTGGGATGTGGGGTTGGTATAAATTCAGGAACTGGGATGTGGAGTTGGTGTAAATTCAGGAGCTGGGATATGGGGTTGGTATAAAACGATTATTCACCAGGGCAGTGAAAAGGAGGAGGTGGGTTTGGCTCTGCTGCAGCTCTGGGAAAAGTTTCCATGCTCCACTGGGAGAGTGCAGCTGAGCACTGGACTGGTGTTGCCAAGGAGAGCAAATGGGTGATATCCCAGTGGAATATGGAGATTGCTGTTTTGGGTGCTGGTCCAGGATTCCCAGTGAAACACAGAACTGGGAGATGCTGGACGTTTGTTCCCAGAGCTTTGGCCAAGAGCTCAGGGGAGCAAAGAGCAGAGTTAAATTTAGTCCGTGACAACCTGATCAAAACCAACTCCACAAAGGCAAAGCCTGGCCAGGTCCAGACCCAGCGTGGCCTCCAGAGCTGCCAGAGCTACCACAGAGTTGGGATCTTGTGGAAAATGCTTCCAGCTCTTGCAGCAGGAGGCTCCAGGCAGCTGCTCTGCTGCTCTCCAGTGTCACTGTGAGCTCAGCAGGCCTGGGAATGCCTAAAGATTTTACTGAAGGTAGAAACCCAGGGATTTTGTGGAACGATTTAGTTGGAAAGGCCTTAAAATTCATCTCAGTCCAACCACTGCCGTGGTAGGGACACCTTCCACTATCCCAGGCTGCTCCAAGCCTTGTCCTTGGACACTTCCAGGATCCAGGGGCAGCCACAGCTGCTCTGGGCACCTGTGCCAGGGTCTCTCCATCCTCACAGGAAACAATTCCTTCCCAAAATCCCTCCTAACCCTGTCCTCTGGCAGTTTAAATCCACCCTTTCCACGGGGAAATTCCTGCTGATGTCCACCCTGAGGAAATCCCTGCTGATGTCCCTGGCCCAGCCTGAGCCGTTCCCTCCGCTCCTGTCCCTGTTCCCTGGGAGCAGAGCCCGACCCTCCCGGCTGTCCCCTCCTGGCAGGGATTTTTAGGGAGCAGAAAGCCCCCCCAGAGCTTTTCCCCCCCGTGGCCGCAGCAGTGGCACAGAACATTTTCCTCCTGAAGCAGAAACGAGGTAACAGCAGAGTCGGCGGCGAGCGTTCCGCGCTGCGTTCGCGTCGGGCCTGAAATCTGCTGGAAGCGTCGCTGAGCTGTGCCTTGGAAGGGGGACGTGATGTTCAGGGCTTGGAACAGCTGGGCTGGAGCCTGGGCAAGGTGCTGGGAAAGGCTCCCTTCAGCCCGGAGCCAGCTGGAAAGGACAGCCCAGCCCAGCCTTGCCGAGGGAACACAAAACCGCCGCGCGAGGCCCAGCTCCTCCGGTTTTCCCCTTGAGCTGATGTTTGCGCTGAGGAGCATCAGCTCTGCCAGCTGTGCAGGAGCACCTGTGCTCTCCTGCCTCTCCTCAGGAGGAGGAGATGACACTCGTGTGGAGCCTCCAGCTCTCATTTCTCCCCGCTATAACGAGATCAAGCTGCCGATAAATATTTCCCCTTGTTTTGTGTCAATTAACACCGGGAGGTTCCTCTCCGAGCAGCCCGGGACAGCCTTTATCTCCCGCATCTCCAGGGCATCGCCATTTGTCAGGAATCCTCTTCCCGACATTATCTCCGGAGCAGATTTTATTCATTAGGCCCACAAGTGCTGGGAGATTTCACAACAGAGTAAACAAAGGCGGGTTTGGCTGCACGTTCCCGTCAATCCTGTGGCTGCTCATTCCCGCTGCTCATTGGAGCGGGCAGGGTGAGGATGGGAGAGACCACGGATTTCTCAGCGTTTCAGCCCTGCCAGTGTCAATCGTTCCCTTCTTGGAATAACTTGAATAGAAAACCAGGATCCGACCTGATGAGAAAAACGTGCGAAAAACCTTTTCTTCCTTAATTTTTTTTTTTTTTTTTTTTTCCTGGTTTGTTTTAACATAAAAGCCTTAAAATTATCTCAGAGATTGAAGATTTGCATGAGCCAGCCAGAAGTGACCCTTAGGCCCAGGAACAAGATAAAAANAAAACTGGCAAAAACCTTTTTTTTTTTTTTTTTTTTTTTTTTTTTTTTTGCCTCGTTGAAATGTTTTTTTTTTTTTCCAGCCTATTTTTATCGCTGAGCGCTTTGAGAAAGCTTTGGAAGTTCGGAGTTGTAAGATTTGTGGAATTAGAGCACTTGGAGGAGAGGGTTTTTTTTTAAGGAGCAGTAAAGTTCCAGCCAATTAGAAAAGAAAATTATTTGTGTCTGGGATAGTTTGCTTTAGATTTTAAACAATTTCTGCAGCTCATGGAGGGTTAGGAAGTGGTTGGATTTCCTTCTGAAGAGATAGAACATCCTTTTTAATATATTTCACAGCAACATCAGATGTTAAAAACATAAAGTGTGTCTAGCTCAGCAGTGCACTCAGTAATTCCTTGGTTTTGCCTGAAGCACTGGATTATATTCCCTCACATCTTCCTCAGTTACTCTGTCATTCCTTGGACGTTTTCTCCTGATGATTTCAAAACAGTGAACAAGTGAAAACCACGAGTTTTTCACCAGTTCAGTGAAGATCAATTTAGTGACTCCCATTTGTAAGAGAAATATTGACACACAGTGTTGTTTTAGGACTTGGATTTATGGTTCTTGGGGATGGAATCCATTCCTCAATGCCATATAATCCATGGAGTGCTGGTCACGAAGCCAAAATTTGCTTCTGCTGCCACTGCAAAGTGTAACTTGAGAAAAAGTCCCCTCACTGATGGTCTGAAGGGGAACAGCCACCAAAAGTGGTCGCAAAAAATCCCCTCAAACAAACAGAGGCTGTTACTGCATTGTGGAACTTCTTAATGTGTGATATTTTATCAGTTTAAAAGCTGAGTCAGTCCAAAAACGAACATATAAAACATGAACCCACACAAATGTGCAGCCTGTGGCAGGGAGTGAGGGGTTAGTTTGGATTTGGGGAGAATTTCCATATGGAAAAGGTTGTAAAACAGCTTCTGTGGGCAGTGGTGGATTCCCCATCCCTGGAAGTGTGGAAAAAACATGGATGTGGCACTTGGGACAGGGTGCTGGGTGACGGCTGCTCTTTTCCAGTCTTAATTCCATGATTCTCTGATTTTTGTCCTTGGATTCATTTTGCCAGGTGGGATTCATCCTGGCCATTTGAAGGAATTTGGGGGAAAAACTGGTATTTTATAGAAAAATTGAAATGGGAACATTTCTGACTCTGGAAAGAACCTTGATGCTGCTCCATCCCAAATTTCTGGGCTTCCCTGGTGCTTCGAGTTTGGTGATGTGACCCTATTAATATTCAGGAGATTTTTCATCTGAATTCCACTTTGGAGTGGGATTCTTCCCCTTGGAGTGTGCAGGACCAGTTTTTAAGTCCATAGGATTATCCATGGATTCTCTGCAGGAGTGAAAAGAGAGCTGGAGGTTGTCCTGTGCCAGCTGAGTTCCAGGGAAGCACAAACGGGATTTTGGCCCCTCAGGCATTTTTTTGGTGGGAATTTCCTGTGGCTCCCCCATTTATTCCCAGTTTTTTTGGCCTCTCAGATTGCCCAGTGCAAACCCCAGTGTGGACAAACCTTAGAAGTGGCTTCCCTGCACCACCCCATTTTTAGGGTACCTCGAGCTGTGTAGACAAAATCAGGGAATATCCTGTGTAGGAATTCATGAAGACCCAAGAAAACGGAGCAAAAATTCCCTTTGATTTACAGGTTTACAATGATTTTCCCCACACCATCTTTTACTCCTCCGTGTCAGGCACTCGAGACAAAATCCTCTCTTTGCTGATGAGACTTGGCCAAGAGTCAGCTGGAAAACTCTGCTATTTATCCATTGAGGAAGCAGCTTTTACAAACTTTCCTGAAGGAATTCAGCTAAGTGTTTTCTTTAAACGAATGCATTTCCAGAGCCATGTTACAACATCTCGGGCTTCTGGAGCTGCTCCTTCCAGCTCCTTGAGGATCCTCAGCAATTAGGCTGCACTGATAAAGCCAGGGGGGGCTTATCTTGTCTCTTCTTTTAGCTCGGAGGAAATCATTTGTGCATTTTTATCAAGGATAAGAGGTGGGAAGTGTGAAATCTGATCCCACTCCTGCCACTTGGTGACCCGGAGGAAATTGGTTCCCCACAGCATTTCAGCCCTGCCTGTGTGGTGGGGGCTGCTGGGCTCCTTTTCCAGGGAATTCTGCAGCTCCTCGAGGATTTCAACCCTTTTGGTGAGCTCCCTGTGTATCACTTTTATTGAAATAAACTAGAAATGAGGTTATCTGGAGCTTACAATAACTGTGAAATCTTTCTGCTGGAAATCAGAGTGTCCCACTTGTTTGGAAAGATTTTCTCTTCCATTATTCATTACAGGGGCCTTAAAATTATACTCCAGTGACAAAGCCTCTATTTATTTTTAGACAATTGGCATCCACTTCTGGCTGACCTAGAATGTTTCTTTGATGACAATGCCTGTGATCCAGCTGGGTTTGCTGAATGTTTGCATAAACAAAGGCAGATAGTAAAATGTGGGAAAGAAAAAGCTATTTTTATTGTATTAGAGACTGTCCAGCCAGCTCCAGGCCCAATTTTAAATGTCATATCTGTAGCACTGCACTTCAACTAAATGCCCTGATCGTCTGCAGAATATCTCTGGGATTTTATCATTATTGGATTGCAGGGTTAGGAGGAGGCTAAGAGAAAAAAAGTTCAGAGTGGAGGTGATCCACAGAAAAAGACAATCAGTTTGGTATCTGGCCTCTTCCTGCCTGACGAATGTAGGTTAAATACACGGAACTGGGAGGAAAAAATCTGAGCTTGATGTTTTCTCCAGTCTCAGTTTATTCATTTGCTGTCCAATTTGTGTTTCATTGCAGCAGCTTCAAAGGCAGCTTCATTTTTAATGGATAGTAACGCTGCCTGTGGGCAGAGAATTCCAGGTAGGAGAATCAACAGGAGTCTCATTTGAACTCAGATCATGGAATCACAGAAGGTTTTGGATTGGGAGGGATGTTAAGGCTCATCCCATTCAACCTTTCAGCCACAGCTGCTCTGGGTGCCAGGACCTCTCCACGCTCCCAGAAAATCCAAAGGGAGTTTCACTGCACAGCATCACCATCCAGATTCCTCCCATTAGTAGAAAAAGAAGAGCCTGAAACAGTTACTGGTGCAAGAAGGTGTCAGAGGGCAGGACCTGGCCACAGTTCAAATTCCAGTGTAAATTTAGGGGGAATTTCTGTGTTAATGAGACATTAGACCAAGTGGCAGAGAACTTCCTTCCATGGATTTAGGTTTAGGTTCCACCTTATAAATAATAGTACTGGAAAGAACATCCTGATATTCCAGTTCTGGCCACCCAATTGTCAGGGTTCACCCGTGTCAGGGAGGGATTGGTTGGATTTTAGGAAAGTGTTCTTCCCTCAGGGAAACTGGAGCAGCTTCCCAGGGAATGGGCACGGTACCAGAGCTCAAGGAGTGTTTGGATAATGCCCTCAGGCACGGGATGATGGAATTTTGGGATTGTCCAGGGGTTGGACTCAGTGATTCCCTTCCAGCTCAGGGTATTCCATGAGCAACACCCAGGTTCTCCCTGGAGCTGCCAGCAGAGGAGGAGACCCAGCAAACCCCGGCCTCCTCCGGGTTGTGGCCACACCTTGGGCCAAGGAAAAGCAGTGCTGCCCCTGGAAAAACCAATGGCACAGCCCAGGAGTTCCAGCAGGAATATCAAAAGCAGGAAAATCACTTGGTTTCGTGGGTTTTTCTGTGTCTGGACAAGGATGTTTTTAGGATGCGTGGATTCCCCAGAAGTGCCCCAGCTTTTAACCGCAGCAGCAGAGATTTATTTCTACCCCATAAAACAAAGAAAGCTCCCAACAATGCTCTGCAGGAGCATCCTAAAATCAGAATGATCCTGTTTGTCTTGGATTGGGAGCTCTGCAGGATTTATTTAGGAGCCTTTTTGTTTATCTGTTAAAAATGGCCTTTCAGTCAATGCTAAGCTCGATGGCTTCGGTGTAATTTTCCATGGTTCAGACTTGCTGAAGTAATAAATAAAATGTAATAAGAATAAATTATAAATATTTATAAGGCTATTTTCGGCTTTTATGAGCTTCTTAGGATTTTGAATTTAATATCCCAGCCAAAGCTGCACTCAGAGCTCTTCTCTTTCACATCCAAATGCCTGCTGAGGGTTTTGCAGCCGGATGGAGTTTGGCTGCCAAAGCTTCACCTGTGGGGATGCCAAGGAAAGCATCCAGTGGGACAGAGCAAACACAGGCAGCAAACCTGGCACCCACAGCAGGGCACGGAGTTCACCTCCCCCCAGCACATTCCAGCTCCCAGACTCGTGCCCTTGACTCTCCAGCACTCGCTCCCACGGACTTGGACACACCAGGTGTGTCAGATGAGGTTTTCTGAAAAGTATCGGGGAGGAAAAGGGGGAAAAAAAAAAAAGGCAAAAATAATCGTAAGGTTTCTAGAAAAGTTGTTTTTATAAATGATTTTCCCTGCTTGCATTTTAATCACTAATAATTTCACACAATTTGCTTGGACCAATATTTTCTGTGTTTTTCTTTTTAATTCGGGCTCGATTTAGGTGGAAAATAAATGTGGGGGTTGGTGCTAAAAAGGCAGTAAACACAACCTTCATTTTGGCTTAATTGAAGAACCCAGTCCTTGCAGCCCTTCTCTTGAAGAAGTTGATTACATTCAGTGTTAATTAACAACAAGCAGAAGATGGTTTGGGACCAGTGGTTCAAGGTGTGGCCAAGCCCTTGGTGAGGCAGGTCCTGGCTGGGATGAGCTGAGCTTTAAGGTCCCCAAGCCAAAGCATTCCGTGATTCCATGAGCTCTGGGGGCGCTGGATCCCAGCAGAGCTCCCCTCCTCTCCCTCGTGCTGGGCAGGGAGCATCCTTCCCCATCAATGGAAAAAAGGGAGAAGCCTCGTGTTCCAGAATTCTCCTGGAAAAAGAGATGGCTGCAGTTCGGCCCATCGTGAAACCCCAAATCTAACAAACAGCTGATTTTTCATGTTAACCTTTATTTGGGGAAAATAACATCCCACAGCCTACGTGGAAAAAAAAAAGGAACCCTTGGCAATACCCTTATTAAAGCTGATTTTTGCAAAGCTTTAACGAACTCCTGCCAAAGAAGAGAGCAGGTTGGATGCTTTTTAGTGTTAAGAAATGGGAAAATAACAAATGTTTCCCTGATCCCTGAAGTAATTCATTCTCTGGGTAACATTCTTCATTGATAACTCCATTTTTTATTTTGAAGAATTATCCCAACCCAAGCCAGAAGTTAATAGATGAAAGGAAAGTTTCAGAAATACCCTATTGAATACATGGTCTCTGTTAGGATTTGCCTGTTTATTAACATCGTGCATAAAAGTTTTTAAACCCATGTGGGTGGAAATAGGATTTTAGTGTATTGGTAAAATCCGTGGACTTACATAAAAATACTCTCTAATTTACTACCAGGGTTTTACTGCTGTGTCTAAGCTAAAGGATTTTAAAAGAAAAAAAATTTCTTTTCTTGATGTCAAACAGATGTGTTAAAAATAATTTTTTTAAAAGCAAATTTATGTGGATTTTACTGATAGAGGGGATTTTTTTTCCCATGGATTGAACTTTGTGGTTTTATCTGATGTCGATACTTGTCAAATATGGGGGTAATGAGCTTTGAAAAAGTGTCATTTAGATATTTCTACAAAAACTCTTAATACAAAGGAGGAATGAAATAATTTTATTCAACCTGATGTAATTTTTCTAATCCTTTTCTCTTTTAGAGAGTGATTAGAAAATTAGATTTTCCTCTGTATCCACTTTGCGAGGCGAGTCCTCTCGGTGTAACAGCTTTGAGCGCTGGAAGTTTAAATCTTTCAAGTCTCAGTTGTGTGGGAGCTGCACTTCCAGCTGGGTCTGCTTTATTTCAGTGACAATGTTTAGCTCTGCTCAGCAATGCAGGGAGAAATATGGATTTGGAAGGAGCAGCCTGAAAATTTGAGCAGCAGATAGAGAATTGCCGTGAAGAGGGTGCTCACATTTCAGGGGGAATGTTCAGGATGAGCCATTTTAGAGTGAGGAATCCTCCTTACACTTAGTTTAGCTCCTGCATCACACCCTGAGATAGAGGAGAGCATGAAAGGGGTAAGAATTTATTTTTTAATATTTAATAATTGCGGTTTAGTCTCAGTTCTCCCAGTTGTTTTTTGCTGCGGGGGCAATAAATGCATCTGGCAGGCTGTGAAATCCGTATTAGCAGGTTTTAATAGCCTCGGCATTGACCAAAATGAATAATTTGGGGGTTCTTTTCGTTGATTAATTTGGGTTTTAATGGATTATCATCCATATTCCTGTCAGTCGCTTCAGCTGTCAGCAGACATCGTGTGCTGAAGATCTCCGTGGCATCAGCGTCAGGAGTTTGGTCACTTCTAAATAAAACTGAGTGGCAGTGCTTAGATGTGGGTTTCAGTTCTACAATGAAACCTTTCACTTCCAAACTCATCTTCCTGCTGCTCGAATTCCTCTTGGAATTCTTCTTAATTTGCAACAGCAACGCAGAACACTTGAGTGTTTCCGGGAGCCTTCCCCAGACGTTTCTGTGCCTTCATTTAGAGAATATTCCACCCTTTATCCGTGTTTTTTCCCCTTGGCTCTCTCATCCTCTGTATCCTCAGCTGCCCCACCTTACTCAGGTGGTTCCTGATGTGGATTTTGGAGCCAGGGGATTTTTGTAGCTCGGGATGAGCCGACGAGCGCCAGAGCCACGCTGGAAATTGGGATCTGAGAGCGGAGTGGGGGATACACGAACCAGCTGTGCTGCCAGAGCTGGGAAATGTCCCCTTGCATTTGGGAAAGACTTAACATGCTGCACAAAAAAAACCCCAAAAAAACAACAAGGCAGCAAAGGTGAAAAGTGTCTTGTGATGCTGAATAAAATCAGGGAAGTGTGAGGAGATGTTTTTATCCGGCACCGCCGTGCAGCGAATGCAGCCCCGCTGTGCCTGTTTGTCCCAGGAATCCTTAAAATTCCCAGCCTCTCTTCCACAGGAAAGGACTTTCAGGTCCCTAATACATTTTATTACTTTTCTCTGGGCCAATTTCTCTGTTTTCTTTGGTTTGTTTCTAAGGTTGAGAAGCTGAAGTTGGACACATATTTATTTATATGCATAACACTAAATTCTGTTTTCCAAAATGGCATTTCCTTGTTTCCCAAGCCCTTCACATCGGTTTAGGCTGACACGACAAACCTGTTCTTGGTTTCTTTCCCACGAATTTACATAATTAGCTTGGAAATCGTTGTGGCATTAACTTGTGCTCGTTGGGGATGAATTTCACCTGCCTTTGTGATGCTTTTCAGTGTTTGTGCCTTGGTTTGGGTTCAGTGTCTCCCAGGATGTGCTCCTTGCACTGGGATCCGATTTTCTGAAGGTTAAGGTGAAAAAACCCCCCTGACAATTGAAAAATCTTGAAGTGTTTCTCCTTAAGCTTTTGATTCAGACTTTTTGCCTAAAGATTTGCTGTCTCACAGAAAAGCTAACTCCCGTTCTCAGCAGAACGTGTAGTTATACCGGTATTAAGTTATATTTGAGAAGGAAAACATTCTGCAAACAGTATATTTTAACTCAAAATATTGTGAATTACTTCACCATATTCTCTTTTTCACCACTAAATATGATACAGCTGAAACAATGACTGTTTCCCTCCTTTAAGTTGTTGAACAGATACACTCTGCGCCTGCTAAATTGTGTGTTAATTTGGATTTCTGGCATTTCTTATTTTGGGAGGAGGGAGAAATCACTCATAACACCCCAGAGAAATTAATTTTGTGCAATCACTCCATGGGAATTAGGTCCATCTGCTCAGAGAGTTCAGCCTCTCTAAATTCACTTACACAAGGAAAGAAAAAGGACTCATTGTTTGACTCGAGAGATGCTCGTGCTGTGAGCTGGGGTGTGTTTTTGTAGCACTGGCTGTGAGCTTTTGGAGGAAGAGGATTGTTTTTGGAAGTGTCTTTTATTTCCTTGCAGATAAAAATGGGTAATTAATACATTTTAATTACGTGTGTAAAATAATGAGTGCAGCTGTGGACAGATGATGTGCAAGCTCAGAACTGGAGACAGAATTCCAAGTGAGGAGACACAGAATTCCAAGGAAAGAGACCCAAGTTCTGCTCATGTCTGTAATTATTCCCAAGCACTTACTAAAACAGGAATTAAAAAAAGATACAGATACTTTTTGCCTCATCCAGCTCATATAAAACATAGAGTTGAACTAAAATCTGATTTTGGGGCACCAGCTGAACCCGGGGGGTTTGTTGAGACAGAATTAGAACTGAATCCCTTCAAAATACCTTACATTGATGATTGAAAATAAGGAACCTGCTAAAAAATATGTATATTATATAAATAAAACTCTAGCTTTGCCTCAGCACCTTCAAGTTGATTTTCAACCTGAGCTTGAACTCTGCTGAGAGGGAAGGATTTGGGGAGTTAAAAGTTTTGCCAGTGAGTTTTTCCTTTTAAAATCCTGCATTTCGAACTTGAAGGAAGTTTCCAATGAAATCCCTGTTTCCCTGAACCATCAGTGCAGAGACAAAATCCAAAGTACTCCAAAAACCACCCTGGTTTCATGTCCAAATTTCAAGGCCTAATTAAGTAATGACTGCAGGGGGTTTCAGATCCTTTGCTTGCAGCTGGATTTCCAAGGGCAGAATAACAGTAGCAGGGTGCTAAAGAACTGCTAAAGATTTATTTTTGTGGCTTTGTGTGGCTGCTCTGCTGGACTGACAGTTCCAAACTTGGCATCAAATGAAAAGATGAACTTTGGAGTTTGTCCAGAGTCACCAAGGCCTTGGCTTCAGCCTCTGAGCAAGGCCTTGCTACAAGGGCCTACATGGGACCTAAAGGAACCTCAATTTATCTGAGGTGATTTTTTTGCCCTTAAATCTTTTGTTTTCGAAATTCTTGAGTATTTTTTTTTCTATGTTGTTTTTTGGCTTTTTATTTCCCAAAGAGTGTTTTTTCTTTTATTTGAAGGTCTTGGGTTCAGCCTTTGAGCAAGGCCTTGCTAAAAGGGTCCGTGTGAGACCTAAAGGAACTTTTATTTATCTGTGGTAATTTTTTCTTTTTCCTTAAATCTTTAGTTTTCAAAATTATTGAGTAGTTTTTTTCAGAATAGTTTTTTCTCTTTATTTTTTGAAGGCCTCGTGTTCAGCCTTTGAACAAAGCCTTGCTAAAAGGGCCTATGTGGGACCTAAAGGAACTTCAATATATCTGTGCTGATTTTTTTTTTCCTTAAATCTTTTGTTTTCAAAGTTGTTAAGCAGATTTTTTCTGTGTAGTTTTTTTCTTTTTTTTTTTTCCAAAAATGTTTTCTTTTTCCTATTTTTTCAAGGCCCTGGGTTCAGCCTTTTGAACAAGACCTTGCTAAAAACACATATTTCGACGTAAAGGAACTTGAATTTATCTGTGGTGATTTTTCTTCCTTCAATCTCTAATTTTCAAAATTGTATTTTTTCTACGCACAGACTTCTATACTGTTATCTCTTGTTTCATTTGGGTCTTTTTATGGAAAAAAATATCATATATGTGAAGCTTTTCTCCCTGTGAAAACACTTGCCAAGGAAATCTTTCTTGCAGTTATCCAAAGGAAAGGTCATTTTTACAGCGAGACTTCAGATCTGTATTTTCAGACAACTCACAAACACCCAGCCAGCAATAGCAGGGGCATCTTTCAACTTTAACCTTGTGTTCTTTATAATTTGTTTAACCAAAAGAAAAAAAAAATTGGAAGAGCTTTCATCTTTTCCGTGGAGTGATTATTTGGAAAACTCGGATAACAAAGAGGGGGAGAAATGTGAACGTTCAGCTTTTTGTTTTGAAATAAACCCTGAATTTTTGAATTTACATAAAAAAATTAAATTAAAACCCCCCATGAAACTTATAACTCGCTCCTGGTTTTTTAGCCATGTGACTTTAATTCGTGTTTATTTCTGTAGATTAAAACATTAAAAGCTTTAGCAGGTTTTATTCCTTTTTCTGTTGAAACAAAACTCGAATGTTTCTTTATGAAAACCATAAACCCAGTATTTCAGTGCAGCTTTTCCTGTAAATATTTTTTTCCCTGAGTTATTTCGTGCTGCCTACAAGCATTTAAAACAAGAAACAGAGCTCAGGAATCTCCACGAAAACAATTCTTCATCGGGGAGAGGCAGCAGCTTCTGCAGAGAAAAGGAAACCTGAGCCATTTAATGCCTCTATTAATTAAATTTTTAGTGATTTCTCAGGCTGTTGAGAGTGTGGAGATGCACATGATGGATGTTTGGGGATACTCACTCCGGGGAGCTTCCAGGTGAGGGAGAGGTTGGCTTTGGCTGCCTTTCAAAAGGGATTTCAGGGAGATTAATGGAAAATACAACACAAACTCGACCCAGAGGTTGTGCTCCTGCAGGAGCTGCAGGGGCTCCTGGCTGGCTTTGATTTTAACACCTGAAAAGCTGTTTTGTGCCAAAGAAAAAGCAGATTTGGGATTCATGGGCTAATTTATTGCTGTATATTGTGCTTTTCTGTTAATGATGATTTATGGAGCGGAGGGATGATATTTGTGTTTTGTAACAGCGGACATGGCCAAATTCTCTGGTTATTAACATCAAGATTTGAAGTTATCATTTGAATATAATCTTTCCAAAATCCCTCCTGACTTTCCCTTCTCCTTTATTAAACCTGTCACGTTGGAGGTGTGAGAGATGAGGGAAGGAATCAGGGTGTCCCAGCGGGATCTGGGGAACATTTTCCATTATTTCTCCCCAAGCAGAAGGTCCAGACCTGGACCTGCTTTTGGCCTCAGTCCCCACATTCCAGGAACATTCTCCCGGAGCGAGGGGAATATCCAGGGAGTTTTGTTTGGATGTTGGGAATGTGCAGCATTAATGGGGTTGGAGCTGTGATATTTGGGTGTTCCCAAAGCTGGGGATGGCTTGAGGGTTTTGGGAATTTCCTTTTCCGTGGAAATTCCAGAGAAGGACAGAGCATTGCTATACAACGGACAGGGCATTACTCGTCCCAGTCCATAAAGCTCCTAATTAAAAGGGGAATATAATTGAGTTAAAAATATCTGTAGAGAATATTGATTATAATAACCTTTAGGGTTATGTTCTGAAGGGCAGATTTATTACAAGAAAAAAAGGGGTTTTGTATAATTTTCAGGATGTCGGATACAGGAAATTGTATCTATATATTTTATCCCTATATATATATTTATCCCAGTATTTTTCCCTATTCCTGCAATGGGTAGCCACCCTGAAATCTTTACTTCTCCATGGAACAGGACAAGCCGTGGCAAGAACAGGATTTTTTGCCTCTCTGACTATAATTCCAGCCCATCAGAAGCACCACACAGTTCTTTAGTTTGCTCAGTCCATGTAAAATCAACCAAATATTCCATAGGTACTCGCCCTTTGCAGGAGTGCGGTTGGAAAAGGAAACATCCAGGGTTTTGTGTGGATATTTTGTATCTGTAATTTATCTTGACTCGTCTGTGGCTGCAGCTTTCCTGGTTAAGTTCTCTGGAGTTGGGGATTGGGGAGGCAGAGCGGGGGAATTAAGGAATATGGAGTTACACACTTGCAGGAAAAGCTGGAAAAGCTGCTCAGGGCTTGGACAGGACACAACTTTCCCTCTTGACCTTAACTCCAGAACTTTTGGGACGGGCACCTTGTGTTTCCCTGCCTTATCTCGTGTGCCTGTTCCTCATTTCCTCAGCTGAATTATTTTTTGGGGGTGAACACCAGCTCCTCACACTCTGCACGCTTTCGTTCCGCGTTGTTCCCTTTCGGACAATTGGGAATTCTGCCATGGCTTTGACAGGACCTGGATCAGACCTTGAAGTTTTCAGCTCCAGCTCCAAAACTCATCCCTGCAGGGATTGAAAAGCCACGTGGATGCAGAGCGTGGGGACTTGGCAGTGCTGGGGATGTTGGACTCCATGGCCTTGGAAGGGGCTTTTCCAACCTAAACCAATTTAGGATTTGGGGATTATTTGAGTTCCTTGGTATTTTTTTGCTTTCTGGGCTCAGGAGTCATCGATGGTCGGATCCAGCGTTCGCTGTGGGATGTGGAGGGAACAGAGCTGGGAAGGGTTTGGAGCACCTGGGGGGGCTCAGCCTGGGGAAGAGGAGGCTCAGGGGGGACCTGAATTCCCTGGAGCCGGCTGGGAATAGGGCTCTGCTCCCAGGGAGCAGGGACAGTGTGAGAGGAAACAGCCTGAACTTGCAGGGGATGTTTAGGTTGGATGTGGGGGAAAATTCCTTCCTGGGAAGGGCTGCCCAGGCCGTGGTGGAATCCCCATTCCTGCAGGGATTTAAACCCATGTGGATGTGGTGTCTGGGCTCATGGATGCATTCCCTTGGCAGCACTGGGAAGGGTTGGATTTGATGATCTTGGAGGGCTTTTCCAATTTCTTTGATTCCGTTTCACCTCCGGGATGGGTTTTCCAAGGTCCAAATCCCTGGATTGTGTTTCACTGGAACTTTTGCCCTGCATCTGGAGCCACACCCCCTTATTTCCATGGGATTTCCATGGGATTTCTATGGGATTTTGATGGCATCACCTTCCTGTGCTTCCCTCCAGAGCTGCCAGGATCCCTCAATCCCTCTCCAGGCTGAGCTCGTGCTGCCTTATCAGCTCAACCTTTAAACATTCCCAAATATTCCCTGAAAACCCTTCTGTCCATCCTCTCAGGGAACGAAATCCCTGGGAAATTCCCCGGGGGCTTTGGGAGGAGGGAGAAAATCCTTCAAACTGGCAAAATGTGCTCATCTGACAACACCAGCGCTCCCAAATTTATTATTGTTTTCCTTCAAAAGAGAAATTAAGGAGCATCTTGAACCACTTGTCCTAATTGGCCGAGCCAGTGAAATCCGTGTGGATGCACATTATCCATAGAGAAAGCAGAGGATTGGAAATATTTCCCCTTTCTGACAAATGGAACCATTTGTTCCTCATTTTTTCCCTATCTAAACAGAGCTCCCGAGGCTGGGAGAGCCCCGGGGAGGGAGAGGAGGGGATTTCTTGGCACGGGAAAATTTGCTCTGCCTGGAGCTTTCCCCCCCCTCTTTTTAAATTTTTTTTTTGCTGTTCCTACAAATCACCTCGGAAAAAAAAAGGGGGGGAAAAAAAATCCACGAGATAAATCAAGCAAAAGATAAAACCCCTTTCATTCTTACAAGGGGTTTTGTTTATAAAGCTGTAGGATACATGGAGGAATGCTGGATAAACCTTCCTGTGTTGGTGCCCGGAGAGATTTTCCTGAAAAAAGGGGAAAAAAATGTGGAAAAAATATAGAAAAAAAATTTAAAAATACAGATAATAGCAATTCTTACAGACCAGGTGCTGTGAGCAGAGCGAGGAGGATAAAAAAGTGAAGTTTTAACAAAAACAATTTAAATTAAGCCAGGATTCCACAAGCAAAACTGATCTTTTGGCTTTAAAAACATGGGTTTTTTTTCCCTGTGGAATTAATTCCATGAAGGAAAATTTTTTTTTGCTTTTCAGGATCATTTTAGGATTAATTTTAAAATCTCTTGCTGTGTGCATGTGCTGATTTGTCCCACAATATTCCCAAATATATGGAATTTAAGAGCATCTGAAAGAGGAGAAAAATCTGTGGACTGTGGTTATTTCCCTGTGTGTCAAAATTTTGGTGTCAAACCCAGATTTTGGGTTGATTTTTTTTTAATTCATTACGGGTACAAATGAAATAATCATAATTTGCAGATCAAAATAGATTTGCTTTCAGCTGAATGGAGAATTTACATTTTATGAAACTTTTTAATAAGAGCAAAGAACATTTGAGGTGCAGTGTAAGGAGTATAAAACTGCCAATTTTAAAGCAGAACTATTTTTGCTCAGTGCTACAGGATTTAAAATCCATAAATTTGCAATTAGAAGGAAATTAAACCGTATCCCATTAATTATATTTTTATTCCACTAATGATTTTTACTGCCTGAATGTATTTTACTCCATAAATTATTTTTACTCCATTACTGCTTTTAGCTCCACCTTTTGCATTTTAACAAACCTCAAGGAAAAAATCTTGAGGTATTTTCACTGATATTCCTCATGAGTGTGAGATCCTAATATTATAATTTCAGCTGTGAACCAATTAATGAGGAATTGTTTAATTAAGGTTCCTTCCCAGTGCAGTTCTTCGACTGGATTTGTAGTGGGAATAATGATTATTTTCCAAAAAAAATGGCCAAATTTGGATGCCCTCAGGATCACAGGATCCTGCAAAAAAGGTGGGGACAAGAAATGTTCCAGGACATAAAAACTCCTCCTGGATAAAATTCCCTGTAGTGGGGAACTCAGAGATGAAATCAGAAAATCTGGATTTTTTTTTGTCCACATTTTTGGGTGTTTTCTCTGATTTTTAAAGGATTTTCTCCTGCTTTTCCCAAGGCAGGAGCCACAGGAGGTTTCTGCTTTTGGAGGGAACTCCTGATCCCTTTGGCTTTGCTGTGATCCCACCTGATCCCACATTCCTGAGGAAGGGGAATGAGCTCTGAACCCTCCTTCTGTTTTTCCCCGCTGTCAATTCGCAGGGAATGATCAGCAGAAAGAATTCCAGGATCCACAGTTCCCCTTGCTGCCAGTTCCAGGAAAAGTTTGGATTTTCAGCTTTCCTTGGTTTCGGAGTTCTCTGCTCCCAGGGCAGCTCCTCTTTTCCAGGCTCTGTTCAAATACTTGGGATCCCAAAGGATCTCGACATATTTGTGACAGTTTTTCCCTCAACATCTTTGGGATGGATTTGATTTCACTGTTCCATTTCAGCTGAACAAATTCTCCTTTGTTCTGGCGAAAACGAACAGGAAACTTTTAATTTAATTTTGACTTTCGAATTCTAATTTTTTTAATT
This sequence comes from Hylia prasina, assembly GCA_013397195.1. Taxonomy (NCBI): domain Eukaryota; kingdom Metazoa; phylum Chordata; class Aves; order Passeriformes; family Sylviidae; genus Hylia; species Hylia prasina. The sequence goes on from VYXD01005295.1 coordinate 64,634, forward strand.
TAATTGACACAACAAAGCGCCTTGTTTTTTTGTGGTGGAAAATTTGGCATTTTACGATTTCTGTGTTTAATTTCCACGCTGAATAATCTGAATTTTATGCTCCTTGCACCCTTTTACTAGATGAGGTTTTACTATTGATTTTTGATGTGCAAATTCCTTAAAAAGCCTCTGCAGCGAGCTCGAACCTCCTCGAGAAAAACTCGTTCGTGATCAACCCAAGTCCAAAGATTTTGAAAAATATTTCATGGATTCTTGGCAGCTCTTCTGAAGTGAGAACCAAATGAGAGCAGGGATAGCCCCAGGTCAGCTCTGGGTGTCTTTTAATGAGTTTTGGGTTTAATCTCAATATCTCAACTCGAAACATTTGCTTCTTGAAAGCAGAATATTTAATACACTGAGCAGTTGCTGACAGCTGCATGGAAAAGGGGGGAAAAAAATTGTTTCCAGCTAAAAAATAAATGCTCCAAAATGTTTTTATTAAAAAAAGACAAAACAAAACAAAAAACCCCAGCGAATTCTCCACAACATCTTTGGAATATCTTCATCCTCGTATTTTATTCGTTCTGTCACAGCCGGGATTTACAAGCTCATGAAAAGGTTACAATCCCAATAAAGCCACACGGAGCAGGGAATTAGGGAATTACAGAGTCTGTAAAACCCTGGCAGTGTGTAGTGAGGTGTGAGGTTAAAAAAAACCAGGGAATAAGGAGGGGGAAGCCCTTGGAGTTTAAGGAGCAGGTGGCCAAAGGTCAGGGTTAAACTCTTTCGGGGTTAAGCAAACTCAGCTTTGTTGGGTCTGGGTTAAACGGAGCCAGATCCTGTGCAAGGGATGCCCAGAACCAGAATTATCTGACAAATATTGCCCAAACCTGCTCCTGGCGCTGCTGGGCTTGAGCAAAACAAGTGTTTAACACGGAATTTTAATGCTGAAGATTTCCCCCTCAAAGTTCCCTCTCCATTTTTGCCTTTAAGGAATTCTGGGAGTGGGATTTCAGTTGTCTTTCCTTTGGAATATCTGCTCAAGGCTTTGAAATCCTTTCATTTTATTTCCTTTGCATTGTGGTGTTTTCCCAGCATCCCACAAAATTTCTTTCTTTCCACTGGATCGCTCTGGAAAACAAAACCCCCTCCTTTAGACTCATTTAAAATTCAACATTTTCCATTAAAAAAAAAATAAAAATCCAGGTGGATTCATTACGTAAGGGATCTTTCATAACCTTGGAGCATTCCTTGAGCTCAGCTTCTCCCAGAGGGATCCTTCTCCAAGTCCTTGCTCGGCCTCGTGTCTCCGCAAACACGCGGCTCATCCCGAGCCAGCTTCCCAAATCTTGGACATTTCCCGGGAACATTCCGTATCTGGGCAGTTCCTATTATTTACCTGGGATTGCAGGGACGGGGGCCATGGAATTACTCAACAATTAAGTCACTCATTAGGCAGATAGTTCAAAATCCTGCCGGTTTTCAACGAATTTTGGGGTCGTTTTGCCACCCCATAAATAATAATAATAATAATAAAAAAATAACGGCGGCAGTGTGAGATGAACGCCCTGAAATATTCCTGGTTGGAAATCCCTGGCTTTTGATAAAAACAGCCCACAGTGCTGGGAAGGGATTTGAAAACGGGGCTTTCAGTTGGAAAAAAAAAAATGCCCTCAAATTGTTAATCTGATCTTTTTAGCACTTAAAGTCATTAGTGACCAGCAGAGTCAATAATTCAGTGAAGAAATTCGGGAACCGTTCCCTTTTGTTAGCACTGAGAGAGTAAAAACTTGGAAAAACGGAGGGAATTAACAGCTTATTACTCATTTTTCTTCCTGCTTCTGAGGTCTGCGAGAGCTTTTATCGAATTAAATTTGAAAGCAAATTCACCCACCCTTCCCAAACATCCTAAATCAGGATTTTAACCCTGCCTTGGCTCTGCAGGGTGCCTGGCACTGCTCCCTTTCACTCCTTGGTGGCCAAAATCCACCAAATCTGCTCGGAGCAGGATCGGGGCCAGAAATGTTCAAAACGTGGGACAAGCGTGAGAAATGTTGGGCTGCGAAGGAAATAAATCCTTTATTTCCAGGGAATTGCACGTGATTTGTGCCCTCAGCATCACCCAGGCTCGAGGCTCCCTCACCCTTTGGCTTGGTAGGATTTTGTTTTCCTTGGATAAAATCCTTCCCCAGTTCCCAAGCAGCGAACAAACAGATTTAGACAGAAAACCCGCAATTATTTGTCCTTTTTTCGGGCTCAAATCTCATTTCCAGCCGCAGGAAAAACAAGAAAATGGATGTTTGCTTTCATTTTTTTGCCCCTCTGGTGATAAATATGATTTATTTCGAATTTTCTCGGGATATCTCAGCTATTCCAGTGGAAGCTTTGGAAGGAGAACATTGCTTTCCCTGCACTCCTGGCTGCTGCTCAAGTGGTTTAAGTCTGTGCAGGAAAAAAGATTTTTAAATTTTAAATTAATTGTTTAGCTTAATAATTTCCATTTAGAACTAAGTGCAATTCCTCAGATTTTTAATTATTGCAATCATTTAAATTGTTTCTGCCTACAGAACTTTTTCCCCTTCTGTTTTAAGCCTTAAAGGCTCCGGCACACCAAAAATAAATCGGAATTCTCCCTGCTGCAGAACTATCTTACACTAACATTTCCTGCACATCACACGCGTGGATTTTCTCAGCTGTTTACCAGGAGAGAAATCCCATCCCCTGGGTAGAAATCCTGGATTTACCTTCCCGTGGAATAAGAGGTTTTTATCCCGGGTTTTGTGTAGCTGCAGGAGCGGCAGCGCTTGGCAGCGCGGTCCCCAGTGGTTTATTTTTTCCTGGAGTGCTCCATGTTCCGCTGGAATTTTTATCCTGAAGATTGCCTTGGATGTATCCAGGGGGGCTTCAAACTTTTCCTTTTCTCCCTTAATCCCTTTTGTGGCGTCTCTGTCCCTGCTGTCATCCTCAGCCTTGGATTCCTCTTGGATATTTCCATCCGCGTGAGCGCTGGGATCCGCTCTTCCCACGTGTTGTGTGGAAACATTCCCAGATTTCTCCCTGTGCCATTAGTAGAATTATTAGGGATTTATCCACGTTAAGTATTTCCACGTGCACCTTTCTCCCTTTCGGTGCTGAGCCCTTTGGGCTTTTATTTGCAGCATCCAAATAATTCCAAACTTCCCTTGCTGGTAAAAAACATCCAGAAGTTCCAGACGGGTTTTTTTCCAATGTCAAACTGGATTTTTATCATTTAATCCTTGCACTTATTGGTCTGAAGAAGGAATGTTTATTAGTAATAAGAAGCTCGTTAATTTATATTTTTGCACATGTTTATTAGTAAAAATCAGCTCCTTAATTTATAGTTTTGCTAATTATTGGTGCAAACCTCAGGTGGAATTTACTCCTGATTTACTCCTTCCCAAAACAGGGTCAGGTACAGAGGGAGCAAAAGGACCCCTCTGTTTCTGGTTTCTCGTTCATTAAAATTCCCATAAAATTCATATAACAACATGATATTGTATAATATAGATGGTATATTAAATTATATATTATAATTTCTTATATAACAGAAAAGAATTCGTATCCTCCAGTATATAACATTGTTATCTATTATTCCTATTAAAAATAAATATTATTCCTGTTAAAAATAAATATGTCAGATCTATTATANTGTTTTAAGCTGTGCATCCATCCCAAAGGGGCCTGGAGCTCTCAAAGGGGCTCTTTGTAAATAAAGCTGGGAATGGCCGTGGGGGGAACTCTGGGAATGTCCCCAAAGTCTGGGAATTTTTCCAGTGGCAGGAATGGAAAATGCTGCCCGGAGGGAGGGAACGGCAGAAGTTGTCAGAGGTTCAGATGAAATCCCTCCCGTTGTGCCTGGCCCTGGGCTCAGCCCAGAAAAGCTGAATTTCCCTGGAATTCCCCCCTGCCATTTGGGATGAGTTAATGCCACGCTGGGCAGAATCTCGGGGTGGATCCAGCAGGGACAACGCTGGGATTTGCTGCTGCTGCTGGGGAATTCCAGCAGGGAAAACAGGGAAAAGCTGCACCCAGCACAACAGGGAGACTGGGAACGGGACTGTTCCGGAGGGAGGCAAAGCAAACTCCATCCCCGGGTCCAGGTCGGCTCCTCACCAGGGTGCAGAAGGAAAAGGATGGCTCAGTGATTCCTTAAAATACAGATTTGGGATTGCTGGAGCAGCCCTGGGCAGTGCAGGGGTGGGAACGTGGATTTGGGGTTCTGCAGGAGCTCCAGGATTCCAGAGTCCAGCCCCTGCTCCATCTCTCTGGACACTCCAGCACTGGAACTGACCCCTGATCAGTCACATCCAGGGTGAGAACAGGCAGAAATTTTCATTTCCATGGATTTGAAGCGTGACATTTCTCACAACCTGAGACTCCCAAACCTTTTTTAAGTTCCCCTGTTCACTCTTTGCCTGCTCCGTTCTGGGTGCCACCACTTAAACCTTAAAATCTCATTTAAAACCTAATTATTAACTGGTTTTGCTCTTTTTATAACACTGCCCGACCATATTCTGAGCTGTCCAGTGCTTTATTATTTATTTCCAGTTTTTATACAATTCCTAAAGATTTTTAATCTGACTGCACATAAAAAGGAGAAAAAAAAATTTAAACTGATCTTTCTCAGTTCTGTTTCATGTCTTATCTCCTCTGTGGCTTATTTACTGTACAGTGGCTTTCTTTGTGCTTTGTGTGATCCGATTCCTCAGCGATATATTCAGGAAAAAGCTCCAAGTAGGTAAATAAAAGGATCAGAGGGAATTCTTGGTCAGCTGAAAATCTCCTTGGAGAGTCTTTTATCCCTTTCTTTCCTGTGCTTTTATCTCCTTGTTATGACAAAAGCTTAAATAGCACTTATTGCCTCCTTCTCCTTAAATCCCATTTCTCCTTTCTCCTTAAAAAGTGTGAAACTTGGATTTAAGGGGGGTTGGAAAGTGATTTTTTGAGGGATCAAGTTTGGAGTCGTTGCACTGGGACTGTTCCATCCTGGGAGGATCCAACCCCAGATTGCTCCAGAGGAAAACGTTGGTACCAGGGGGAGAACAGGCTGCAAAAACACCTCGTGTTCAGCCAGAAATTGTGAATTAAGGGGGGAAATATCCCCAGAATTCCTTAGGAACTGGGAATGGACGCTGGCACCAGGGTCGCTCTGGGTCTCTCCAGGAGCTGCTTTTGCTGAACTTCCACACTTCTTGCAGGATTTTTAAGGGGAATAAAACCCCAAACCCAGCACGTTCCGTGTTAGAAATGAAAAAAGTGCTTTTTATGAGCGCGAGCTCGATGGAATCTTACATGAACGGGATCTTGGCATTTTGCACTCCCAAGGCAGCGTCTGGATCCATGTGAGGGCTGGAAATGCTCTCATTTGTATCAGCACCAGACTCCAGCAAGGCCAAATGTGGGTGGGTTTCGATTTTCCCTCCAGTGCTGAACCCATTTCCAGCCTTTCCTCATCTCCATGGACAGCCAGACGCGGCCAGGCTCAGACCGGAGGATGCGCGAAGAAAAAATCCGCCCGTCTAAATCAAAATAATTCATCCCTTAATGGGCTGGGAGGAGGGAGAACTTTCCCTGACACTCTCAGAACTCCTTCCCCCGGCCCACAAATCCCTGTCAGCCTCGCTGTGCTCCTTCCCTCTGCTCAGCTTTCTGGGATAACCTTATCAGGTTATCACTTTTATTGCTGCCCCGCTCCTGATGGATGTTTGGGCCACCAAAGCTGCCAAGAAATGATGGTTTATATAGAATTATTCCACTTATTCGGGTCTCTTTGTCCAGCATTTCCCTCTCTACTGCGATAGCTGGAGTGTCCTAAGAATTAAAAAATTTCTTACCAGACTTCCCACGGGTCAGACAGAGGAAGGTTTGGAGTGGTGGAGGGAGAAGATTCCCAGCAGCCCAGGGGACATTCCGTAAAAAATGCTTGGAGAAAACCACATTTTTGCTCTCAAAACTGGGGGGTTGATTGTAAAAATAAGGCACTTTAACCTTCTGAAAGTGGAATTTATGCAGCTCTGGTGAGCTTTAGTTCCACTTCCCACTGGTGTGGCCACACACACGCACAGGGCCTGCTTTGGGGTGGGGTTTTCCCCCCTTTTCCCTTCGTTGGGACAAAATTTCAGTGGGTAGAACACGAGTGAAGCTGAACTGGCTGCACACAACTGTTCCTGAGCACAAGTATGTGCTCCCAGCCTTTATTTGAGGTTCTATCCTCGTTTCACATTATCCCAGCTGGGTATTAAAGTGAGCTCCAGAACTGGCAATGGCTTGGGGAAGAGCAGATGTGGACTCCGAGCAAACAACGGCTTTGGGTCCACAGCGCTCCTTGATGTCTGCTTCAAATTCACACTGCAGGGAAAAAAAAAAATAAAATAAAATGGAGAGGGCTTCCAAAATGCCTTTTCAAACATGCAAATGACGCTGGGAAAGTTTAACATGTATGCAAATGTAATCTGGAGAGGGGAGTTAAAGACCTTTGGCTGGCCTGGAGGCTCAGCTGGTAGCAAAATAGAAATTTATTGCTGGATGGGAGAGCGAGGTTCAAGCACAGGCCAGGGATGGCTGGGAGCTCCACGTAGGTGAAACCTGGAGCTCTACAGCAAAGCCAGGGCTTCAGAGATGGGCTGGTTCCTGTAATCCCATCCCCTGGATGTGGCTGGAGTGGAAAAGGAGCACAAAGGGTAAACAGAGGGGTGAGGAGAGCGCAGAACCTCCGAGAGCCCAGCAAGGGTAAAACTGCCCTGACAACTCACATATGGTTGGAGTTTAATCCACGGGGGAGAACAGGCACTCCACGCCTGTGCCAATTGTTTTCCACCCCCAAAGCAAAGAGATTTTAATGATTTATAGCAGAACAGGGTGGATGTGTTACCTAATGGCTTTAGAATGACTCGATGCAGTTTTCGAAGCGATGCAGGAAGTGCAGTGGATAAACAAATCCCTTCTTATTCCTCTTTGTTCCCGTTTGAAACAGAGCTTTGGTGCTCTGCTAAAATCCCAGTTTCTCTGGGAGTGCTTTCCCGTGCAAGCAGAAGGGGAAAAAAAAAAAAAAAATTAAAAATCCCTCCTAGAAAAAGGATTTTATTTGCGGGCTCAACCTGGAATGTAATTGGCAAATCCCAATTTTGAAGGATTTGTACAATTCTTACATGTCAGGCTACTGGCTTCGACTTGAGACAAGTCCATAAAGGAGGAAATTAATTCAAGGGATCACTAATTCGTTTGCAAAATTGGGAAAGCATCATGTGCAGCCCCAGAAATTGTAGTACATGACTTGGTCAAACAAACTGACACTCTCTGAGGATTCATTTCTATTTTCTGGCTGGAAATTAGGAAAAGAACATTTGCATCATTGCAAGTGTGAAAGAAGCACCAGTTCCCAAGCTTTTCTCCAGGGGATTGGAAACAATTGTCCCCTTAGTGCCTTGGTGAAAGGGAAGCACGTGTGGAATTCCAGCAGAAATTTCAGGTGGAGAAAACTGAGATAATTCATGGCTTATCAGTGAGCCCTGCTGGGAATCAGAGGGTGCTGATTTGAGCAGCTCTGAGCTTATTAAATCTATCAAAACCCAATATTTTATAAACGACAGCGGCGGTGTGGAACAACAACCACCTCCATGGAGGAAATCCATCAGCTTTCCTAATTGCTTTTCTTCAGGAAAAGGGTTTGGACATCAGAGATGATTTTCTGGGGCGGGAGATGATGGATCACTTTTAATATCCAGCCCATCTGCTGCGAGTTCTGGTCAGCACCAGCCCCACTCTCACCTTGCCCAGTAATTGAAATGAAATAGATAAAACTTCTGTTCCTCTGGATTCCTTGGACATGGACTTTCCTCGGAGATAAAAGCCAGGATTAGTGCTGGAGCTGAGTGTTTTAATTCCTTTCCTACCAGTATCCTGTAGCTTTTGTAGGAGTGTTTGGAGAAGTGCAGGTGTTCTCTCATATGGTTTTCATTCCAGACCCCAGCCTTTCCATATGTTTATCTTTAGCTGAAATTCTGGGATTCATATTCCCCCTCCACATGGAAATAGCCCCTATAACACGGAGAACTCCTCGTGTTCAGGAGAGCTCTGTCACTCCTGTCAGGGGATTGGCGTGGAAAAGGAAAACTAAAGACAACAGGCAGCTCCAGGTTGTGGATTCCTTCCCTGTGCAGGAAATCAGGGAACATCTTCCCAAAGGAATGGGGCTGTTAAAGAGAACAAACCCTGAGGGACCGAGTCTGCTTTTTAACTTGGGTCAAGTTTCCACTTTTCCTCATCCTTGGGATTTTTTTCTCCATGAATCACGTCCAGAGCAGGGGGTTTTTTTGGTGCAAGTTTCTGTTAGAAACTCATTAACGTAATTCAGGTAATTCTCCAGAGCGCTGTTTGCTCCTTAAAGTGCTCTTTAATTGACAAGCACTGGTTTAGAACTTTCCCCAGCTCCTGATTTATAGCTCAGGCTCCCCACTCTGGTTTTTCCTGCCATCCTCCTCCTGCTTTTCCTTTGAAGCCACCACGAACTTCTGGTCCTGAGGGATGGAAGTCCAGCTGGTGACATCATTCCAGAATTCAAGTGGAGGAGGGAGAGGATTCATTTTCTTAGGCCTTTTCCTGAGCTGTGCAATCCTAGAACTTCTCGGTGTCTCCGTGCTTGTTTTCCCCATCCATATTTCTCCCGGTTAATGGGATCCTGCCGGGGACAGTAGGAGCAGTGTTTCGTTACTCTGGCAACAAGAGCCAAACTTTCAGATGTTATTTTGCTTCTATTAAAAAAAAAAAAAGAAGAAAAACACACAAAACACCCACTGCCAGTTATGATGTAAACATTTGCAGCTCCCCCTAAATCTCTTTTTCTTTCTGGAACTGAAGTGAAATGACCCTTCCGAGGGCAGAGTGAGGGATTGGAGCAGACGTTTCCCAGCTGTGTGGGATTTGGGGAGATCCTCAGCGATCTGCTCAGACTCTTTTTAAGTGGCATATTTACTGCCAGCCTCATTGGAGGGGATGGAGCTGCTCAGCAGCACTGAGAGGCCAAATCCTCCTCTGAATTTATTTAGGGAAAGATTGGATGCTCTTCCCGCTGCAATTGCCTGAAACCTTCATGTCTGCCGAGGTGCTGAGAACACCCCAGCATTTCTCCTGAGCTTCTGTTTTTAGCAGGACTAATCCCACCAGGAATTCGAGCCCAGGGTGCTGGTGTTTTTCAGAAGGGCAGGGATTTGCCACATTCGGATGCAAAGGGAGCCATTCCTTCAGGAATGAGGGATCCTCTCCCTCTCGGCTGGGTTGTGACACTCCAGATTTCCCACCAGGCAGAGGCTGTGATTCACCCTCAGTGATTCCTTGGAATGACCTCTCCCAGAGCTGGTCGCTTGCAGGAGTCTGCCTCACCCGTCTCTGACTCCTTCCTTGAGCTCTTGCACTCGGCAGCTCCAGTTTAGGAAGATTTCCCTGACACTGGAGTATTTTTTCCCTGGATTGTCCAGCCATTACTCAGTTGTGCATTGAATAAAACCCAACAATAACATTCTGCTGGAAAAGAAACCCCATTTAAGCCAAAGGCTTCTTTAGTATTGCTCAAAACAGTGAATTATCGTCGAGATCTGGAATTGCCCACTCCTGAAAACTCTTCCTTTGGGAAGCACTTCCACGGATTTTGCAGTGCTTGCTGCTGGCACTGAACCATTTCCTTCACAAACTCTTGCAAGTGTGTGGATTTGGGGACTCCTGAGGGACCTTAAAGCTCACCCAGTGCCACCCCTGCCATGGCACACCTTCCACTATCCAGGTTGCTCCAAGCCCCAGGGATGGGGAAGCCGGGAATTCTCTCGGAATTCCATTCCAGCACCTCCCCACCCTCACAGGGAGGAATTCCTTGCCAATATCCCACCCATCCCTGCCCTGTGGGAGTGGGATATGCCATTCCCTGTGCCCTGTCCCTCCGTCCCTTGTCCAAAGTCTCTCCCCATCGTTCTTGGAGCCCCTTCAGGCACTGCAGGGGCACAGTTTGGTCACCCTGAAGCTTCTCCAAGCTGAACCATCCCACTTCTCCCGGGCTGTCCCCACAGGAAAGGGGCTCCATCCCTCTGGAGTGCAGCTTGGCTTTGGGAAGAGCCGTGGGGTAACTCCAGGGCCATCCTGAGAGGTTTCCTGGGAGGATCTGGGAGCAGGAGATGAGTCAGAGGAACCATCCAGATTTCCTTTCTTCCCAATATCCCCTTGAACTGGATGCAGGGAATGAGATGAGGTAACTCCTGTCTCCATAACCCGTCGTTTCTACTGAAATTCCATCTGCACTCAAGCTGCCAATTAATTATAATTATAATTAACCTTTGCACGGGCGCTGGTTTCAAGTGGATTTTCAGTGGAAATCTTGTTTCTATTTGATCATTTGAGGTCATTGTTCAGGGCCTGAACCCCTCCCTGCCAGAAATCAAAGCAAAGCCACACTGTGCCATCACTCCACCCAGCTGTGGCAGGCAGGAAAAGGGACATTTTGGGGACATTCTGGGGACATTTAGGTGGCACAATGGCTTTAGGTTGTGTTTCTCCAGGACAGGGAGGGAATTTCTGAGCTGGGGTCGCTGGGAGAGCAGCTGGGATGGTTTATTCTTCTTATACAGTTAAATAATGCCCCTGCTAAAAACACACCCTGGAATTCTCCTTCTGCTCTCTCCCCACTCCGTGGAGCTGCAATCAGCTTCCTTTTCCATGCCTGTGATTTTGGGGAATTTCCAGGAGGTGCTCCCTGTTCTATGGCCCTGCAGGGGGTTCCCTAATGAAGCTTTGACAGATTTAAGGTCACTTTTTTGCTCGGTTCCACTCAGCACTCCCAGAAATGCACAGCAGGGACAGTTCCTCTGCTCCCAACTGCTTTGATTTATGCTGAATTTCTTTTCATATCGGCACATTTCGTGTCAGAAAGAAATAACCAATTTAGGTACAAGTTGTTGCTGGGGAAGGGGAGGTCCCCAAGGAAGCAGCTCATGAAACTCCCAGTGAAACCCTCACTTTAGGACCAGTGGATGCTTTTTATTTTAAACAGGCTTTTCTTTTCAGAGCAATTAATTGGGATATTCATGGGACTAAAGCACCTGAAGGCTCTTGCAGTGGGATTTTCTGCAGAGCCCTTATCCCACAACCCTGCATTTCCCTTCTATTGGAATATTTGAGGACGTGAGCCACTAAGGGAATGTTTTGCTGGCACTAAATGCAGGAGATGGTTTCAGTTTAGGGCTCCAAAAGTTTCAGACTGGAAAGAATCAGGGACGGGGAGTTATCTTTTTGAAGAGAACTCTTATCAGCAGAGCTCCTTATCATTTGGAGGAGCTGTGTTTGTCATTTGAATGTGTTTGGCCATCAGTGTCCCAGGATTTTCAGCTTCCAGAAACATCCGCTCGTTCTGGGATTCCAAACCTCACTTTGGTTTAAAGAAACGCCACCTTTTACTGCATTCCTGCTGTAGAAATGGGGGAAAAACATGGAAAAAAGGCACCAAAATCCCAATATACCTCATTTTTGAGCTTTTTTATGGGTAGGCAAACACATGTGCTTGCTCAGATTAATAAGAGAGCTCACAGCAGTAGCAAGAATGGTTCAAAAATGGGGTTTGGAAGGCTCAAAATATTTTTAGAAGGTTCAAAATGGGGTTTGGAAGGTTCAAAATATTTTTAGAAGGTTCAAAATGTGGGATTTAGAAGGTTCAAAAATGGGGTTTGGAAGGTTCAGAAGTGGGGTTTAGGGGGTTCAGAAATGGAGTTTAGAAAATTCAAAATGTGGGGTTTAGAAGGTTCAAAAATGGGGTTTAGAAGGTTCAAAATATTTTTAGAAGGTTCAAAATGTGGGATTTAGAAGGTTCAAAATGGGGTTTCGAAGGTTCAAAGGATGTGGTAGGAATTGAAGCATGTTGGAATAATTTTGGAAGAAATTGAAAGAAAATTTCTTTTTTTTTTTAATTCCCTTCCATGCCTTGGCAGTTGAATGTTAAATGGGAATTATTTGTTATGGGATAAAATGGACTTGACGTGGAAAAAAAGACAGCGGAGAAAGGAGCTGGTTTTCATTATTAATATTCATTTTATTATGTTTTGTGTGGTGAATACCTCACTGAGGAAAGGTCAAAACAGCAAAATTTGGGAGATAGTTGTTTTCATGTCCCAAATCACCAAGAGTTTGAAGAGACTATGATAGAGGGGGGAAAAAAAAAAGGAGGGAGAGGAGAGGGCAAACCTAAAGAGAAGGCAGAGATTTGTGTCAGTGGGGTGATGACACCGGGGGAGGATCCCGGAATCCCGGGATGGTCGGGTTGGATTCCATTCGGGAATGGACATGGGACACCTCCCCTGTCCCAGGTGCTCCAGCCCAAAGTGTCCCAGGGCTCTGTGCTCGTGGGGTTCTTCTGTCACTCCCAGCCCTTCTGAATTTTCCAGCTGAGAGATAAAAGAGGGAAGAAAAAAGTCATTTCAAACCTGGAGGGGGGACAGAGGGTGATCCTGGCAGCACCGGGTGGTTCCAAAACCAATCCTGTGGGATGAGGGAATCCTGCTTATTCCTTAAAAGCAGACCGGGACATCCTCGAGCAGCTTGGTGCTGGTGCTGTCCCAGAACACCCAAGATCCCAATAAAATCCCCACAACAGCCCGGAGGTCATTCCTGGAGGTCACCTCCTCTTCCTCCCACGCTCCCCGGGGAAATTCGGGTCCACCCCTCGTCCACGGCCACCCACCCACAGATCAGCTGAGAAATCATTCCTGGGTCAGCAGAACCTCTGTGAACAATGTTGTTTTTTGCTCTTTGTTCTCTTCTTTTGGTTTGAAAGATTCCTTTTGTTCGCTGTGTTCAAATGTTTACAAATCCCTCGTTTGTGGCTCGTAAAAATGAAACCTGAATGTGGGGCTGGGTTTGAGGAATGCAAGGGGACTTGTTATTTTTTATATGCATTTATTTTATTCTGATTTTTGTTTCAAGAAGGGAATTTAAATGAGTTTATCCCAAGCCCATTTTTAAGTGCTTCGAGATGGATCCATTTTTCTGTGAGTTTGAAGTCTCTGAGGGACTTTTTGTCTTCTCCAGCCAAATGCAGATGGGATAAACATAAGCATTAATTAGGAATTCCTAAATCTACACCTTCCTATTGATAGGAATATAAACACTGCTGTAATGAATGCCTTGGCTGGGGAAGGAATATCTTGGATTTGAGTGTTCATGCAGGAAAGCCTTGCTCAGTGATTTCTGATGTCATCACAGTGGGATCTGTCACTCTGGCCCAATGGATTTGTCATAATTAACACAATTATCAATCCCACAAGGCCAAATTCATTGAGCATGCAGTATGGGAATCCATGTGCTCCATGTTCTGTGGGAAACCCTCCCGGGAGCAGCTGGGACTGAGGGACAGCTTCCCTTGTGGTTCCTTTGGTGGGTTTTGGTGTTGGATCTGGATTTGTCTGGATGGTTCCTGGGGAATTCCTGGTTAGATTTGTCTGGATGGTTCATGGGGTGTTCCTGGTTGGATTTGTCTGGATACACCTTGGGCAGTACAAGAGCCTGACTGTGGCTCTACCCAACCAAGATGGACTCAAGATGTACCCCCAGCCACGAGTTTTCACACTTTTATTAGTTTTGGTCCATTTCCATATTGGGGTTAATTGTCCAATTACACTTCAGGGGATGCAGTCCCACCTTCCCAGATTGCTCTCCTCAGTTCCCTGTTGTTTGCACTTTTTGGGCCTGAAGCTGCAGTGATGCCCTTGGGCTGGAAAAGGATTGTTTTGTCTGACTGAACTGTGAGGAGAACTTGCTATCACTTCATTTGAAGTTCAGAGTCACATACCAATCTGAAAAAGTAAAAGCTCAAACTTAAGGCTGCCCTTGGTGGGAAATGGATTTGTAGAGAATTCCCAAAACCTGACTGAAGGCTCACACGGCCTTGTGCATGTGTGTGCAAGCTCTGAGATGGAAAATGCTGACTGAGGAATGCCATGGGACAGGACAGACATTGCTGAGGGAGAAATGGAACTGGAAACAAGTTTGAAATGATCCATTTGCAAAGAGCCCAGATATTTTGGAGAAATAGGACTATGAAAGGTGCATTGTAGTAGGACCACGAGGGGTATTTTTAGATGATTGGTTTAAATTGTGTGGTTAACTGTGGGCCAAAAAACGCTTTTAATGGATCGTAATTAGGAAACAGTTGGTGTGAATTGTAACACCTGCACCATCTCACCCTTCACGTGAGACTGAAAACGGAATAAAAACCCTTTCAAACGCCTCTCAGGAGCCCCGTGTGGGTCAGAGAAAGGGGCACCCCTGAGCCGTGCCGTGTCTCTCCTGCCCTCCCCAGGTGCTGCAGGGGGCCCAGCTGATCGCCGTGGCCTCGGCGGAGCCGGCGGCGGGCGGCGTGGACGGCTCCCCTCTGCAGGGCAGCGACATCCAGGTGCAGTACGTGCAGCTGACACCCGTCACAGACCACGCTGCCAGCGGCCAGGTACGGCCAGCCCCTCCTCCCAGGGCCTTTGTCACTGCCTTTGTCACTGCCCTTGTCATTGCCTTTGTCATTGCCTTTGTCATTGCCTTTGTCATTGCATTCCACACTGCCTTCCACACTGCCTTCATTGCTGCCTTCCTCACTGTCTTCATCACTGCCTTCCACACTTCCTTTGTCACTGCCTTCATCACTGCCTTACCTCTGCCATCCACACTGCCTTCATTGTCTTCATCACTGCCTTCCCCACTGCCTTCCCCAGTGCCTTCCCCAGTGCCTTCCCCACTTCCATCTCCACTTCCTTCTCCAATTCCTTCTCTACTTCATTCTCCACTTTGTTCTCCACTTCCTTCCCTACTGCCTTCCCCGCTTCCTTCTCCATTTCCTTCTTCACTTCCTTCTCCATTGCCTTCCCCACTTCCTTCCCCACTTCCTTCCCCACTTCCCTCTGTTTCTCCTCTCCATGTGCTTAACGTGCTGGAAGCAGCCCTCAATGCGTTTTGTGTCTACCCACAAATACAGCCTCTCTCCAAACCCATTAAAACCATCATTTGTAAAAAGAAACATCATTTATTTTTTTAAATGTAAAAATCCTTGACTGCTCCTGCTTTCCTGTGCTTGCTCAGTGCCTCTGGAGAAGTTGTCTTGGTCACCGGTGTGTCCTTGAGGGCTGAGAGCCACCACAAAGGACAGCACCAAAAACGTGGCTGCAATCAGCCAAAAAGTATTTTCAGGCTGAGGTTTCCCTCAGAAAAGTTATTGCTGTTCTGACAGCAGTTTTCCAGTTGTTTTGATCCACAGAAAGTCCTGCAGCACTTGGAAGTGAACACTTGATCCTCTCCGCTATGGAGGAGGAATTTTTGGGGTTTTTTTTTTTGGTTGTTTTTAATCAGTTTGAACAGCTGTGAATCTGAGGCTAGAAGAAGTCTGTCATCACCTTGAAGCTTTGGTGACAGCAGCACAAAGTTGATTGAAAACAGTTGGAACACGTTTTTCTGGGTTTGGTCACACGTGGTTTTGAAAATCCCACTCCGCGGGCTTCTTCTCCAGGGAAGCCAAAGTGGTTGTGGAATTCTTTGTGCCTCGGCACTGCCCTTGTCAAGGTTTTATTTTTAAGAGTGCTCTGGACGCTGAGGGTGCTCTGCCTTGTTTTTTATGGATCCTCCATCGCTGCTGCTCCTGTGGAATTAATAAATCCAAGAACGACGGGGATACCCCGAGTTGGGAAGGACCCACAGGGACACGACCCCAGTGAGCCAAGCAGGCAGTGAGTGAGAGGTTCCTCATGCAGCTGTCCCCACTCCAAGCCTGGGGGATTCCCAGATTTCCCTCCGTGGGGTTTCTCCCCCTGCCCGTGCTCCCTCCTCGTCCAGCACCTCCTCAGGAAGGAATTCTGGAGCAAAGTTCCCAAGAGCAGCTGCCGCCCCGGGAGTTCCTCCCTCTTCAGGGACACTTTGCACCTGGTTGGTTTTTAATGCTGTGGTTAACCACAGAGGTTTCCAGGGAGCCCAGGGAAAGCAGGGCAGGAATGTGACAGGAAGAGGGGATGAAAGGAAAAGCAGACAAGCCCCAAAACGAGTGAGCCGTAAATATTTCCTCACTTTGCACCGAGTGAAAACTGAGGATCTGGAAAGGAGCTGGAGAAACCAACTTGGTGTTTGCATTGCTCGGAGTTTATCCGTAGTTCAGGAGCTTTTCTTGTGGATAAAAACATGGAATTTTCCTGTGGAGAAGGATCTCTCTTCCGAAGGGAAAAGCCTTTTCTGAGGGAAGGGAAAACCCTCCAGGTGGGGCTGCACTGACACTTCCACCTGGTTCTTTGTCAAGGTGCTGAGATGTTCCCAAGGATTTTGCAGCTCTTTATCAATCAAAGCTCAACCAAGTGGAATTTATTTTCCACCTGGGTTGGATTCCAACCAATTCCCTGTTTGAAGCAGCACAAATGTGGATTTATTCCATGTCTCACAACAAGGTACCAGTTTTCTGCCCTTTTTTTTCCCTGAAATGAATCCCTGCTCTGAGTTCAGCTGGAGCAGAGCAAAAACCACTTCAGTTTTGCATTTTCAGTCTATTCATTAATGATTTTTGCTTGGCTTCTTTTCATGTTTTGACAGCAGTTTGCAAAGTCTAGAAATACAGAATATTTGGATTAAAATTCTGTGCTCAGATGCAATGCTGGTGGTAACTTTTGTTAGATTTGGAAAAAAACCCCACCATCATTCCAAACATAAATTCTTGTAATCCCTTGAAGTCTGAGGTTAGATCAATATTTGGTGTTGCTGTTGTGCTGATATTTGATAATTCTATTTACTCAATAACGCTTTTCCTCTAAATGGGCAAGAAAACTTTGAGGATTATTTAAAAAATTTTGTGCTGTCCAATTTAGCAATCTCATAGATTTATTCAGCAGCTCGGCATGAATTTATTGAACTTTTAAGCAAACACAAAATACCCTTCAAATTAAACAGGAAAAAAAAATCCTGTAGCCAAATGCAATTACTGGCAACAAGGCAGAGGGAAATAAATGAATTTAGATGCAACACTTTATGATTTTGAAATTCTGGTGTTTTAATTTGACTAATAAATAAGCTGGGACTGTGCAACAAAAGCTAAAAGCTGGGAATTCTGGTGGATTTTCCACCCTTGTGGATCTTCTGGCAGGGCCAAGGCTGGGAGCACAGATCAGGGCCTCAAACGAGGCTTTTTTATCACCCAAACCCTGTCAGAGAGAGAACTCCGTGGCCAGGGTGTTGCACTGAGCATCCTTTAGAGGTGTTCACGAGGGAAAACCCAGCAAGGGCAGATCTTTGGAATGAGGGGGAGTTCAGAAGGGGAAAAAAAAATAAATCCTGAAATCCTTGCCCTGTGCTTGGGATTTTATCCGTGCCGTGGGCGGCTGCTGGCAGGGGGAGCTTTCCTGGGTGTGAGGGGCTCTGTCCAGGCCAGTGCAGCTGTTCTGGGTGCTGCTGCTCCTCTCACAGCTCTGCAGGGGCTTTTCCTGGCTCCCAGGAATTCGGATTTTCCCTCCCCAGCCTCGTTCCTGGCAGGCAGAGAGTCGGTGAAGAGATTTTTTTCCTTCGGAGGTTTCACTCAGTCGTGCTCACTTTTACTTCTTCCTGGGTTTCCCTGGGGAGTGAGGAGAACCAGGCCTGCAGCAGGAATCTCCTCCGAGGAAAAGCTGACTGTAGTCGTGCTGGTCTCACCTCACCCAAAATTGGGGAAAACCAGCATTTTTAGACCTTATCCTGCTCCAGCTGGGAAATTCCCAGGACAAAGCCAACAGGTGATTCCACTGCCCTGGCACTCCAGGTCTCCCTCCTGTCTTTTCCACGATCGTCCTTGGTGGCCTTTGCAGCTCCCTCTTCCCAAGGTCTCTCCGTTGGGATGAGCCTTCCACAGCTTCAGTTTGGTGCCAGACTCTGTGTTTATTTCCTTTATTTGGAGCTGGTT
Organism: Hylia prasina; assembly: GCA_013397195.1. Taxonomy (NCBI): domain Eukaryota; kingdom Metazoa; phylum Chordata; class Aves; order Passeriformes; family Sylviidae; genus Hylia; species Hylia prasina. Next base: position 82,554 of record VYXD01005295.1, read on the forward strand.
CTTTTCCTGGGAAGAGAGGGAGGGAATAATTGCCTCGGTGCCACTCACTATTCTGTAGATCTTTATCCTAATTGCATTATTTCAGCTCCCTCATTAGGCGTCGTGGAGACTCTTGATGTTATTTTTGGTGCCTTTGTGAGTGTGTTCCCATTCCCACTGTCACAGGGCCCACGTCCATGCGGATTTTGCTCTGGAATTTTTTCCACTGGTATTCACAAGAGCTTTATATTTGTACAATAAGCTCTCGTTCTCTTGGTTGCACCAATAAAAAGCACTTTTGGATTGATTTCCTGCTGTCCTGTTCCCCTTTGCAGGGCACTGATTCCCTTCAATCAGCAATCCAGCCAGAAATGCAGATAGAACACGGAGCAATCCAAATCCAGTGAGAGGACTGGGGAATGCTGGGGAGCTGGCAGTGAACTCCAGCCAGAAATGGAGTGGGAAGGGCTGGAAAATCCTCCCAGGCCTCAGAACCTCCAGCCATGCCCTGCTCGCCCTCACCTGGAATAATTCCAGCTTCAATCAGAGCTGCATCACGACACCAACCCAAGTCCTGGCCTTCAAAAAATAGACAAAAAAACCAAAAACCCCCGTGGGCTGCACTAAAATCCACTCAGAGAGGACAAAACAAATCTCTCAGAGGGAGAGGAAGAGCTCTCCTGCATCCAAACTGTGAGACTCCATCCCTGCCCAGCCCGCTGGTTCCTCCTGTGAAAATGGAATGTCTGCAGATGTTTGGGGGTACTGCTGCCCTGCAGTACCTGCTTTGCCACGTAGGGAAAGTTCCAGATATTTTTCACCGTTGGAACAGCCTTT
>VYXD01005295.1:90059-109264 GCA_013397195.1 Hylia prasina
ATGGGAATGGGAATGGGAATGGGAATGGGAATGGGAATGGGAATGGGAATGGGAATGGGACTGGGACTGGGAATGGGACTGGGACTGGGACTGGGAATGGGAATGGGAATGGGAATGGGAATGGGAATGGGAATGGGAATGGGACTGGAATGGTGTGTGGCAGCCTGGCCTGGGTGTGCAAGGCTGATCCCAAGGGATGCCCCGGGATCCACACGGTCCAGAGTCACTGGATCCACTCCCAGGCTCTGTCACAGAACATTCCCTCTGTTCCCTCCCTGGGCCAGAAAGCACCACCCAATAATGTGGGAAGTGTCTGAAATTTGGGGAATCATTCGGGGTGGAAAAGCCCTTCAGGGCCGTTGAGTCCAACCATCCCCAGCACTGCCAAGGCCAGGCCTGGACAACCCTTCTAGGGCAGAAATCACTCCTGATACTGAGGAGATAAATGTCTCGCTCAGGTGAAGTTCTCAGAGCAGGAGGGTGGAGTTGGGCTGAAAGAGAAGAACAGTGGGTTCTGCCCTGAGAAACGATGGGTTCTGTGCCCTTGTTTGTGGGGGACAGCAAATTCCTGCCTGGAAACCCACGGGCTGATCAGCACTGTGATAAAAAAGATTGAGATAAAAGCGATTTTTAAAAGCCTTGGGGGCTGGTTTCTGAAAGTCCAGAATTAAAAATATAATTAAAAAGAGCTTTCCTACAGCACAGAGCTAATAAGCAGAGAACAGAAAACATTGATTTTTCTCTTGAATTGCCCCCTTCCCTCTTCCTTTTGTCCCTGAGATTTTGGTGGGTGCTGACCAGACAGACCCTTCCAGCAAAAGGAGGGTTAACTCCTGGAGAAAGGGGGTGGAGAGGGAATCCCAGCTTGGAACTTGAGACTTTCCAGCTGAGGAAGAAAGGTTTGGAGATGCAGACGTAATCCCAGAGCTCCGCAATCAGCTCCCTGTCAAAGGAAGTCGGGAAAAGCGCAGGACAAACTGCCCAGGCACGCCGGGTGCAGGGCAGGACACAGGAGCAGCAGTGCCACCTCCTCCTCCGGGGTGAGTGTGGGAAAAACTCCCCATCTAAACGCTTGGAAAACGGCTGGAATGTTGGGAATGGCTCGGTGGGAAGGTCAGGAGCGGAGGTGAATTCGGGTTGTCCCGTACCAGGTGCTGGAGGTGATCTCTCCACTCGGGTTTTCCTGCAGCCACGCTCCAGGGATGAGCTGGGGGGGGGTCTGGAGCAGAACCTCTGCTCTTCCCTGCTGTAAATCCCAAAAGTCCCACGAGCTGCCAAGGGCTGCAAACAAACTCGTGGAGTGGGAACGCAGATTTGTGTGGATTTCATCTCAAAACGGGAGCGTTTCCATTTGCGCCGCTTTAACTCCTTCAGCTTGAGCTGCTCTCCTTATCTGCCTGCTCCAGCTGCAGGATCCCAGGTAATCCCTGCCTTCAGGACGGGCTCTCCTGAACTTTGGAGCATCCTGGTGGAGCTCCACGCTTTATTTGCTGCCTGTGGGATGTTCCACAGCTGCTGCACTCAGCTTTGGGGGGGTTGTGCTCCGGAGGATCCAAGGATTTGCTGATTGATGCAGACACGAGGAAGGACGGGAAGAGGGAAGAGATGCTGCAGCCTTGCTTCTCCACGGGAGTTCCCAGGCCTGCCAGGTGCATGGGGATGGCATTTATTGCAGCATTATTATGAATATTATTAATAATAATGTTAATATTGATGGGGCAGTCGATGGTCAAGGCGCTCGTTCCACGCTGGGTTTTGCGGGGATGCGTTTGTGAAACGCCTGTTTCCCATTACAAAGCCGGGAGATAAACGACGATGACAGTCACATTTTCCTAACATAAATTTCTCCCTCTCCCCGTCCTCCTTGGAAACCATAAATTCCAGCAGCCTGGCTGCCTGCTCCAGACATCAAAAGGTTTTACAAGCCCTGCTGGCCTGGGTCGGGTCCTGTGCAGAGAGATGCAGACGATCCAAATCACCCACAGGACAGCAGAGAGCTGGGATGGGAAGCAGAGTGAGAGGAGGGAGCTGGACGTTGTGGGAGGGGAAGGGAAATCTCCTGAGAGGACTTGTCTCAGCTGATGCAGTTCAGGTGGTGGGGAGAGGTTTTCCTGCTTTTTCTGGCCGGCCAACATCTTCCTGTTTTCCTGCTCCTGCCCTAAATGTTTTCAGCCCTAAAACTCAACCTTTCGAGCTCAAACTCGTGTCCAAGCTGTTGTCTCATCACATCTCCACGAATGCAACATCCTTTGCTCTTGGCCTCGCTGGACTCTGCCTTTTGCCCAGAGCAGATCCATTCACAAACTTCCTCTCCTTGGCTTCTTCCTCCCTGTCACATCAAACACTCATCGGGACTTTTGCCGTCCTCATCCCATATCCTGCTCTCATTTAAATCTGCTCCTTGCCCTTGGCAGGACCAAAATTTCATTGCAAACAGTGAAAAATGCAGAATTCCTGTGCAATTTCAATGCTTCCTTTGGTCCCATTCCCTGTGTTCCTGGATGTTCTGTCCCTTTGAGCTTGGATCATCCTTCCTTATGCAGCACCCACCACCTTTTTGTGGGATATTAAGAGTATTTCTTCCACGAATCTCAGCTGTCACCAGCTCAGAGCTCTGCATCAGCGAAATTTCTCTTTTTATTGTAATTATGCTAAGATTAAACATAATTACCTCAGAATTATGACACTGAATAAACCCAAGGCTCAAGTTACAGATGGGAAACCTTGTTCTGGTTTTTGCTCTGCTTTAAAAGCTTCCCTGTGCCTTGAAGAGCAGCTCAAACCAGCTGAGCTGTTGAAACAAACCCTTTTTTACATCTTCAACCTCTGCTGAGTCCTCATTACCTTCAGTAACCAACACCCCAAAGGGTAAGAACAGAGAATCCTGGAGCACATTCCTGGCTCTTCCCTGCCTTCCATGATTTTAGTTCTTAATATTTGCCCTAAATAAATTCAGTTTCTAAGGAGGAGGAGGAAGAAGAAGAAGAAGAAAATTTAAAAAAAAAATTAAAAGGAAAAAATGGCAGTTCTACACTGTGGGGCAATGTCTGTCCAATGTCTGTCTGAGCTCTTGTCCTCATGTCTCTGGAAAATGTTTATTTATATCCATGTGCAGAGGCTTTTCCCAGTTTCCAGGTGGGGATTTGCTGGAGGCTGCTCTGGGCCCTCCTGGCAGGGCCAGACTGAGTCACCCTCCTGCTGCTGCACAGAAATTTGGGATTTCTTTTGCACTTGCTGCCTCTTTTCCTCCTGGGTTTTAAATCCCCTTGGTTTGTGGCAGGGAGGTGAAGCCAAGGCCAGCTCTAAACTCCTCCCAGGACTCTGGGCTGAGATTTTGGCTCCTTGAACCAAACTCTCCCCTCGTTCACTCTCAGAGGGCAAGGGATGAAGTGCAGCCCTCCAAATTCCCTGTTTCCATGAGTTTTGTGTCTCTTCTCATCATCTGCAGTTCTCTAAGCCCTTCTAGGTCTGGTTAGTCCATTCTCCTGTGTAAAAATCCACTTTCGGTTTGGTTTGATTTCATTTCATGTTTCCAGAACTGAATGTTACCTTTCGAGCTGTGCAAGCTTCCCCCAATTAACTGAATTCCCTTTTTATCCACTCTTTTCCCTCATCCACCTTTTTTAACCCATGAATAACATCCCACTTTTCCCTCAGCCAGCCCTTTTAACACACTAATAAAATCCACTCTTCTTCCTCAGCCACTTCTTTTAACCCAGACATAAAATCCAGTCTTCTCCTTTGTCCACCTCCTTTAACCCAGGTACAAAATCCCCTCTTTTCTTCATCCACTCCTTTTAATCCAGACATAAAATCCACTCTTTTCCCTCATCCACCTCTTTTAACCCAGAAATAAAATCCTCACTTTTCCCTCAATGACTTCTTTTAATCCAGATATAAAATCCCCACTTTCCCCTCATCCACCTCTTTTGAACAGACATAAAATCCATTTTTCCTCATCCACCTCTTTTAACCCAGAAATAAAACCCGCTCTTCTCCCTCAGCCACTTCTTTTAAACCAAACCCACTCTTTTAAACCAAACCTACTCTTTAAATCGAACCCACTCTTTTCCCTCACCCACCTCTTTTAGCCCAGATATAAAATCCCACTTTTCCCTCAGCCAGCCCTTTTAACCCAGATATAAAATCCATTCTTCTCTCTCACTGACCTCTTTTAACTCAGACATAAAATCCAGTTTATCCTCATCCACCTCTTTTAACCCAGATATAAAATCCACTCTTCTCCATCATCCGCCTCTTCTAGCCCAGATATAAAATCCCTTCTTTTTCCTCACCCATCCCTTTTAACCCAGATATAAAATCCCTTCTTTTTCCTCCCCCATCCCTTTTAACCCAGATATAAAATCCCTTCTTTTTCCTCCCCCATCCCTTTTAACCCAGATATAAAATCCCTTCTTTTTCCTCCCCCATCCCTTTTAACCCAGATATAAAATCCCTTCTTTTTCCTCCCCCATCCCTTTTAACCCAGACATCAAATCCATTTTTCCCTCATCCCCTTCTTTTAACCCAGAAATAAAATCGACTCTTCTCCCTCAGCCACTTCTTCTAAACCAAACCCACTCTTTTAAACCAAACCCACTCTTTTAAACCAAACCCACTCGTTTAAACCAAATCCACTCTTTTCCCTCACCCGTCCCTTTTAACCCAGACATCAAATCCATTTTTCCTCACCCATCCCTTTTAACCCAGACATCAAATCCCACTTTTCCCTCGTCCAGCCCTTTTCCAGTGCCCCTTCCCGGGGTGAGGATTTGGCTGCTGTGCTGCTCCCAGCCCGAGGCTCAGCATTCCCATGTCCTGCTGCTCTTCCCAAGCCTGGACTGGGATTTCTCCTGAGGAATTGTCTGGTCCCAGAGCCTGCCAAGAGCTCCTGCCGCGGGACTCGGAGCGCGGCAGCGTCCGACCTCTGCAGCTCTCTGCTGGGAAAGGGGAGACAAACAGGCAAGAAACAAAGCAAACAAAACAAGGAACAGCTCTGCAAGTGCCAGAAGCGAAACTCAGTGCAGATAGCAAGTCGGGTTTGGTTGGGTTGTTTTTTTGTTTTTTTTTTTTTTCCTCTTCTATTTTTAATCTGCTCGCTTTCATTTTGCTCCGGAACTGGCGGAAAGTTTCTGGATAAGGAAAAGTGACTGGACTTGTGCTGAGACAGAAATAATCTGAGTAGTCAGCGAAGGGGGACACAAAACTGCTCCAGACCACTGGGCTGAAGTTTGGGCAAATCTCTCTTTGTCTGGGACACTTTCCTGCTTTTGCAGAGAGCTGCAGCCCCAAGTCCAATCTCAGGGCGGTGTTGTTACAAGAATTCATCCCTGAAACCCCAGCAGAGTTTGTTTGGATTGCTAATTTCCTCGAGGCCTCGGGATATGCTGCAGTGGAGGAAACCCACGGGTTAGCACAGTTGCAGGGTCTCTGAGGGGTGGGAAATCACTTCCCAAACGTGCCTGATAGTCCTGGGGTGGAGAAATGATTAGTGCTAATTACAGCCTGAACCAACAAACCATCAAAGCAGATCCCAGGCAGGCATGTGGGTGCTGAAAGAGCAGGAAAATGGATGGGAGAGCGGGGAGATAAAGGCTCCAGGCTGCTCTTGCTGTGTTTTGTCCCTGGGTAGAGCCACATCTGTGCCTAAATTACGTTTCTTTCAGCGAAGGTCTTAACGAGGAACTTGTAATTGCCAGCGTGGAGGAGCCCTGTGTGGCTCTCATCCAGCTCTCTCTGCTTTTTGGGACCTTTGCAAAGATGCAAACCAGCTCATCTTCACCTTCAGGCTGACCTCGGATCTCCTGAGTTGTGGCATTACAGGGGCTCTGGGTGTGCCAGTTCCAGCCCTCGCTGTGCCCTCCCCAGGGACGCGGTGCCAGCGCTGCTCATCCACCCCCGAGGTCGTGGGCACGGCTCCACCTGCCCTTGGGCACTTCCAGAGATCCAGGGGCAGCCACAGCTTCTCTGGGAATCCATTCCAGGGCCTGCCCACCCTCCCAGGGAGAAACTGAGAGGAATTGATGATGGCTTTTTCCTCAGAGACCCCCAACTCACCACCTGCGGTCACTTAAATCTTCCAGATATTCCAGGAGAAACAGGGACCTGAACTTCCTGACTCACAGAGAGGGGTTTTCCTGGAGAATTTGAGCTGAATCCCTGCAGGGACACCTGCCCTGAGTCCTGTCCCTGCCCTGGGTGATCCAGAGGCTGCTCAGACACCTCCAGGACAGCTCCAGAGCAGTTTCCAGAGGGAGCTGTGGGTGCAGCAGGGACACTCTGGGTGTCCCTGTGGGTGACATTCCCTGAGAACAGCAGCAGCAGCTCTTCTGGGTGCCCCCCAGGTGGGGCATTCCCCAAGGAATGGCATCTTCCCTGGAAAACCTCCTTTTTCCAAGGGTGGAGGTGAGGAACACTCGTGGGTAGGTGGCACCTGGGGCTGATCCAAGGGGGCTTTGTGCTCACCTGCCTGGTGTTGAAAACAACATCCCAGGGAAAATCCTGGAGGATTTAACAGAAATCCATTCCCACCTCTTTCAAACCCTCCTCCTCTGGTTTAATCTTTGAGGTGCAGCTTTGCCCCAGACAAACCACATTAACACAAACCCCCTTCTGATCCTTCTCCCCAGGAATTTGTGCTGTTCCACTTGGAAAAACGGGATTCCCTTCAGGAGCCCCCCTCAGGAGTGAGAGATCTGCAGAGCTCTCAGCCCCCAGGGCCTCAAGGTTAGTGGATTTTCTGTTGGTTCCTTTTCAAAGCCATTGGAACTGCAGCAGGATGGGGAATTATTGTGGAGGATAAACATCCCCTGCAAGGAACCTCACAAGGATATGGAAAAGTGTTTCCAACAGCAAGGTAAGCAGAGGAATCTGTGTTTCCCCTGATTTATTCTCTCTCCACCATCCTGGATGGAAGAGGAGCTTAGGTTTGTTTGCACTTTGCTTGAGAAATAATTATTCTTTTCCCCCAATGACTGGAATTCGTATAAATTGACAATATCACCAAGGACAGGGTGAGCAAGAGCAGCTCCAGAGCTGGGCGTTAATTATTCTCCTGTTCAGGTTTGCTGTTGGGCTCGTGTTAATTGTGTTCAATCCCAGGTTAAAGGACAGGTTCCAGCCAGGAATGAGGGAATTCCCTGAGTCTCTTCCCAGTGCTGGCTTCTCCTCCCTCCAGGGCTGCACTCAGATCACCAGAGTTTGGATTTTCTCTTGTTCCCTATTTTATCCACGATGTTTTGGAAGATGCTGTGCAGAAAAAGGAGGATTTCATGGAAATTAAGGGGTGAGGAGGAGAAAATCCAAACTTGTTTTGGCTCTGGGAGCTCCCAGGGTTTCCCTCTCCAGCCTGTGGAGACAGGGAAGTGAAAAGCAGGGAAGGAAAATCCAAGGCAGGGAAGGCACTTGAAAGCCTTTCCCATCCCTCCCTCCCCTCCTGTGCAGCACCTCCCACTCCAGGGTAGGAAAAGCACAAAGAGTCAGGAAATGGTGACGACAGAATTCGTTTTTAATTTGCTTTCCCCACGTTTTAATAATCCCCAATGCTGTTAATAATACCTTTATACTCCTCTAAAGAACAGAACTAATAAACTTCCTTTTTTTTCTGAGGCAGTGCTTGTTCAGGGGGTTAAACCTTCTCCAGGTGCTGTTCCAAAAAAAAAAAAAANAGGGATTTAAACTCCAGGAATTTCAGTTTGCAGGAAAAAAAAAAAAAAAAAGAGATTTATTTGAAGCTTGGGTAGGTCTGGATTTTCAGTGTCTACAACCTCCCTCCCCCCTAAAATAACACTTCAACCGTGGTGAGGGAAACCCTGGGCCAAGTTTTACAGCTTAACCACATGCAGAAGTGCTTATGCAACTGCTGCCTTAGAAATGAACTCAGATTTCAGGGGAAAAAGGAGAGTTTTGGGACACTGAGGGTGTCAGACCCGTCTGGCACCTTTGGGGGCTTCACACCTTGGCTCCTGTGCTTTGTGGTGGTGCCAAGAGGGAGCTCAGAGGGTTTCCTGTGTCTCCCTGGATGTCAGTTCAGGAGGGAACTTTAGGAGATGAGCAGCACCTCCTCGAGTTACTGTCTGCAGGTTAAAGCAACACCAGAAAAAATGGAGATGTAAAACAACAACAAAAAAAATAGATATAAAAAAAATCCAGGCCCTTTTTTCCAGCTGGTTCCATCTGTGTGGTCTGCTCTGCTGGGGAATTCCTGCTCTGGGAGATCTCCACAGCTCCCAGAGGGCTGAGGGGGATGTGTTGGGGGGGGTTCATCAGCTCCTTTCTCCTGGAGAATTTAAAACTTGGTGCCTTGGAGGCTCTGGTGGCCTTTGGATGTGTCACAGAGTCCCTGAAAACGAGCACAAAGAGGGACAGCAGAGGCTTGGAGCTGAGTCTTGGCTTTTCCCCAGCCTGATGGGCATGCAGGGCTGGCTTGGAGCCCCTGGGATCAGCAGGGAGTTGTTTCCCTCTGGGATTTGGGGAAATCTCCAGCCTGGCCCCTCCAAGGCCGGTTCTTCTCCCATCCTGGATTCATCCCATGAGGAGGAGCAGATGACAGACCCATCACCTCCTGGGATTCTCACCTTTTCATTCCCTTTTCCCTTTCACACAATGGCACCAGGGCACTCCAGAGGCAGTTTGTACTCCTGGGCTTCCAAAGGAGCAGGATGGAGTTCAGGGGAACGCTGTTCATTTTTAACTGATTAAAAACCATTCATTCCCATCGGTGTGAGGCTCCAGGGGCCTCTCTCCTGCCTCGTGGGGCTGGACTGGGATGGGCACAAGCTCTTCCTGATGGCCAGGGTACAGGGAATGGCTCCAGAGCTGGCACACTTTGGGGTTGTTTGGGGTAACAGTGAGGGTGTAAGCACAGAGCTCTGCACAGGGACTGCAGAGAGGGAGCTGGATTTGAGCAGCACAACCCTCTGAATCCTCCTTGTGCATCAGCCTCCCTCAGCTGGGCCCGAGCAACACAAAACTGGGGCCATTCCTTTGGCTTTTCCCTCTGCCAGTTGGTTGGGATCACTCTGCCCTTGTCTCTGTTCATGCTCTGGCCCCTTCCAGAGCAGGGATGGAGCTGAGGGAAGGGGCAGCTCCATCTCTGCATCCAAATAATGCCTTGGATTTCTGTTCCTCTTTTTGGGGCCTTCTGGAAAACATTTGCTTCCAGCAAGTGGAGATGCAGGGAAGGATTTCTGGGATAAAACAGGGCAGATGGATGGAACAGCCTCGTGTGTGCCACACGCTCCTTTGTGCCCTGGGAAAGGACCTTTGGCTACAAAGGGTTGGATCCAGGTTTTAATGTAAAACCTCATTTTTTGGGTGAATCATTGAGGCCAATTCCTTCCAAGTGCCCCCTCTGCCCTCTCCCAGCAGCCATTCCCTTCCCTGTGGGATCCTTCCTGGGATGTGCCAGCACTGGGAGCCTGAGGGACTCATGGTGTGGAAAACCCATCCCATTTCCATTCTGGGCACAACCCTGAGAGACTCATGGTGTGGAAAACCCATCCCATTTCCAGGCTGGGCACAACCCTGAGGGATCGGTGGTGTGGAAAACCCATCCCATTTCCAGGCTGCGCACAACCCTGAGGGATTGGTGGTGAGGCAAACCCATCCCATTTCCAGGCTGGGCTTCTCAGAGAGCCCCAGGGAATGCTGCAGGCAGGGTGAGGCAGTGAGCAGCCCCCGAGGTGGTGCTGACATCCCCAATAAAGCTCAGGGAGCTCTCTCCAACTCCTGAGCCTCAGTGCTGGGATTTAATGAGCTCCAGAGCTCCAGCACGACCCCGCTGCACTCCCAGAGCTCCCAGGTCATGGAGAACGAAGGATTTCTTTCAACACCACAGAAAACCCATGAAAAACAATCTCCAGCTCATCCAGGGCCCACCCTGGCTTCCACCCACCATTCCTGCCTCGGGGTGTTTGCCAGGAACCTCCTGGAAGAGAAGCCCAGGGCTGCTGAGCCGTGCAGGAGCTGGGGATGGATGGATGGATGGATCTTTGATCCCCCTGGATCCCGGGGGGCTGCAGCAGTGGCAGCTGCCAGTGGCACCAAACCCTGCTCTCCAAGCAGAGATTCCCTGGGAACTGCCCTTGGGCTCCAGGGCTTTGTCTCCTCCCCACCCTCGGGGCAAAGCTTTGCTTTCCTGCACCACTCCGGGTTCTGCTTTTGTCCTCCTAATTCCTGGCAAAGTAAAGCCCAACCAGCTCGGGGCAGAGCAGGATGACAGCGTGTGCCAGTTCCTGCTCCTGCACCTGGAGCAACATCTCCCCTTTTCCTCCTCCTTTTCCTCCCCTTTTCCTCCCCTTTTTCCATCATGTTCTACCCTTTTTCTCCCCTTTTCCCCTCCTTTTCCTCTCCTTTCCCCCGGTTTTTCCAAAGTCTTGGATTCAACAGGTTGGTGATGTTGGCTCAGAAGGATGGGGGAGAAGGAACCCATGTCCTGACTGCTGGAATTTCCAAGGTTGGATTCTGGATTGTTCCTTGCCTTGAGCTCAGTGAGAGGTGCTGGTGCTCCCAGCAGGGAGGGGAACATCCCTGACTGGGCCAGCTGGGATTTTCCCTGGAGCTTGAGCTGAGCCTTGGGTGCCTGCTCCTTTGCACATCCTGGGAAAACTGCTGCCAAAACACCAATGTTCTGCCCCCCCAAATCCAGCCAGGGGTGAGGAGCAGCTGAGGAGAATCCCCTTGGAGTGAATGATCCCAGAGCTCTTGGATCAGCTTGGATCTTTGTGGGATTCATTGAATCCCACACAGCCTCCCTGCTGGGCAGGGAGCAGCTCCTGGCTGGAAGGGCCTGGATGACTGGAGTGGGAGGGAGGCTGAGCTCAGCCAAAGGCAGAAAGGCCTCAGTTCTGCTGAATTCCAGGTGCCAAACCTCCAGGTGCCTCTCCAGGCTGGGCTCTAGCCTGGAGACCCGTGTGTGCACCTGCCCCTGGGATAATCCCAGCCTTGGGCAGCTCCACTGGCTCCACTCGAGGTGTGAAAATGGGCTGGGAAACTTCTCCTGTCAAGCCAGGGCAGCCCTGTTGGCTGTTTCCTTGGGATTTGCTTCCACCAGCTCCCAGGGCCTGTTTTCCACGGGGCTGGAATCCCGATCTCAGCACGATGGGAGCAGAGCCTGTGCTGAGCCTGTCAGCTCGGGGGAACCGTAAAAAAAGGAACTGAGAGTTCAAGCAAACAAAACCTGGAAGCCTGGAGAGGGGAAGGTCATGGAGACACCCTCTCCATGGCAGGACACTGTGTTTTTTGGGGCTGGGCTGCTCTGCCTGGCTGCAGACCTCTGGCACATCCCACATGGACTCTGTGGAGCTGCAGCAAGCAGCTGAAACTCGGGATAAACCAGGAAGGTGTTTTTGAAGCCAGAGCAGGTGTTCATCAAGGCTCAGGGAATGTTTCCCTCCCTGTCCCATCTCCAGCAGGATGGTGGAGAGTTCCTTGGGAAAATCCAGGCTGCAAACCCAGGATCTCCATCCCAGGCAGGGAATTTGCTTTGACTCCTTTCTGTCCCAGCTGCCACACTGATCCCTCCAGTGGGGAGGTTCCAGCTCTGAGCAATCCTGATTTGTGGTGCCTTGTCCCAGCTGGATGTGTCTGCAGCCTGTGGTGCCCAGCGTGGGATTGGTTCCCTTCCTGCAAACCAGTGTGGGACTGGTGCTGAGGAGCTGCCAGAAACCTGCTGGAAACAATTCCCAAACTCTTCCCTTGCAGGGCACAGCAGGCCTGGGGCTTTAGGGAGCTGCTCCAGCGTTCCTGTGGCATTTCCCCACCTTGAGCAGGGCACAAACCCCATCCCTGGGAGCTCCCAAGGCCAGGCTGGGCAGGGTGGAGGGTGCCAGGGCTGGGACAAGAGGAGCTTTGAGGTCTCTTCCATCCCAAAGCTTTGGGCAGAGGGCTCTGTCCAGGTTTACCAGCTGGGAATGGGCTGGGAACCATTTGTCCAGCCTGGAATGGGGCAGAGGCTCTTTGATCTCCTTCCCAAGCCTTGGGAGACCCTCCCCACTGACCCCCTGCTGCTCCCACTGGGCACATCCAAAAATTATTTCATCCCTGTCCCGTGGCCCAGCCAGCCCTGCAGCCAACAGGAACGTGGCTTCAGGAGCTGGGGAGGGCCCCAGGATCCCAAACATCCCAAAAATCCACCGAGCTCCCTGCTCTGTGCGGGATCTGCTGCAGCTGCCCCAGCCCCAGTGTGCTGGAACCATCCCGGAGCTCCACGTGAGACAAACTGGGAACAAACACTCCTGTCCAGGATTTCACCCCTCAGCTGAAACAATCCAGCCCCTCCTGGGGCTCGTGGCCTTTTCCTTTGTCTGCGTGTCGGGGAATCAACTGACTCCTGTCAGGAAGATAAATGTTGTCTCCCAAGCTCGATAAGAAGGATGAAATCTGTCCTCTGCAGAGGTCTGGGGGGAGGCAGCTGGAAAATCAGGATCAGGCTTGCCAAGAGCACGGGGGCTGATGCAGGGGGTTGGATTTTTGGGAGGGAAGTGGATGTGAACCCTTTATTTGGGGGTCATTTCCCCGTTTCCATCCTGGTGGAGCAGCGTTTCTGGGGGATGAGTTAAACTCAGGGCTATTCTGCTGAGGACAGTCTTGGAAGCAGAAGGGCAGATCCCAAAAGTCTGTTTTTCCCTGGCTATGGGGCAGCTGAGCGTGCTGGCCTCCATCCTGTTCCCACAGCTGGTGTCCACCTGAGGAAACCCCAGCAGCATCTGGGGTGGAGGCCGTGGCACCTCTGCTCCCCAGTCCTGGCAGAATCCAGCCTGGATTCACCCCCTCTGCCACTCCAGCAAAGAAATGTCCTTAAAACTCCTGCTGAGCCTTTCTTAGGGAGTGTAGGTGGTGAGAAACACGAAATTTCCCAAATAAAATCAGCAGAACGCTGGGTGGCAGCCCTGGTTCCCTCGGCTTCCTTAAAAACCCAGCTCTTTTTGGATCTGCTGCAAAGTTTTTGGGATGCTGTTTGAAGTCTGGGCCGGTTTTATGTTTTATGCAGGAATTTGGCTACAGGAAGTCTCGGTTCTTTCACGTATTTTGTATCAAAATCCCTTTATAGACCAAATAATCCCTTTTCCATGGCAGAGCCTCTGCCCCATGCCCAGATTGCTCCAGCTGCCTCATGCTGCTGAGATGATTTCTGTCTAAAGACAAATCTGGAGGGGTTTTTTTGGTTGCTTGGGGTTTTTTTTGGGTTTTGTTGTTGTTGTTGTTTTGTGTGGTTGTTGTTGTTTGGGGGTGATTTTTTTGTTTGTTTGTTTTTTGTTACATTTCCAAGCTTTTGCTGTTTTCCAGGGACATTTCCATGGGGTATTTTCACGGGAAAACCCTCAGGAGTTTCAGGGCTGGAACTGCTGGGGGTGTTGGGGCTCATGAGGAGCTGGGAATGCTCTGGACACAAAAAGCTGCTCGGTGCTGCCGGAGCTGCAGCTTCTCCTCCAGTGGAGTGTAAGGAACTAAATACAGGGGAAAAAAATCCTGTGGGATCAGGGAAGGGGAACAGGAGAGGAGAGAGAGCTCACAGAGCTGGAGCATCCCTCGGAGCCGCTGGCACTGACGGGAAAGCCTCGCCAAAAATTCCTGTGGTTTCCCAACCCCTGCGCTGCCGGGGGCTCGCACCGTTCCCAAAGGCGGCCGAGCCCTCGGGAATCCCCCCTGGAGCGGCATCCCGCCCCGCACACGCCGATAAGGAGCCGGGAGAGGCTCTTATCAGCGTCCCGCTGACATCCCCGGCTGGGCGGTGACGGCTGCGGGCACCGGGATGGAGGCGGGATGCGCAGGGATGCAGCGGGAATGCGCCACACGGAGCCGGGGGAACGGGAAGGAGCTGCGGGAGGTGCGGGGCCAGCGCTGGCAGAGAAGGGAGAGGTTTGCGTTTGCCGTGGAACGGGACGGGATTGTCCCCGTCCCGCAGTGCTGTGCCGGGATGGAGCCGGCACGGCCCCAGGTGTGGCCGGGAATGAGATCCCAGGGATTGCAAATCCCGCCTGGAATTGTCTCCTGAGCCTTGCACGGGCGTTTGTGCCTCGTGGAAAGAGGGGAAGGTCCCGACGTGGCTTTGCAGGGCTGGAAAATCAGGAGAAGGCGAATTCCTGACGGTTTTTCAGCGAGGATTTGGCTCTTCCAGTGCTGGAATCCAGGCTCCAGAGTCAGAGCAGGGATTTGCTGTTTCAGTGGGAGCAGGCAGAAATCAAACTCTCATTTAGGGAAGTGGCAGGGATGGCACCAGGGACATTCCCAGCATCAGCCTGGATTTCCCATGGGATGTAGGGAAAGTCTCCTGGACACCCCGCTGGAGGGATGGGATCAGCATTCCCAGTATTCCCAGTACAGTGCCAGGCTGGACTGGTCATCCCTGGATCTTGTAGCCTCTGCCCAGCCACTGTAAGGTTTTCCAGGAGGAAACTCTGCATCCAGTTTTTATCCTTTGCCCATTCCCAACTGTGTGGCTCAGTGGGAGCCTCGGATTCCAGCCAGGAGAATCCCTGCAAGGCCAGCCCGGGGTGTGCCGGGCCTGCAGGGTGGAGCACCCCCTGCTCCCAGCTTTTCCAGAGCCCAGCCTGCCAGGACACAGCAACTGCTGGACAGACTCACCCCCGTTTCACGGAATCAGGGAATTGGGATCACTGAGGGTGGGAAAGAGCTCCAAGGTCATAAAGTCCAACCTGTGCCTGATCCCCACCTTGTCCCACCCAGAGCACTGAGTGCCACCTCCAGGGACAGGCACCAAACCTCCCTGGGCAGTTCCAGTGCCTGAGCTCCCTTTCCATGGGGAAATTCCTGCTGATTCCACCCTGAGCCTCCCCTGGCCCAGCCTGAGCTGTTCCCTCTGCTCCTGTCCCTGTTCCCTGGGAGCAGAGCCCAAATCCCCCCCGGCTGTCCCCTCCTGGCAGGGAGTTGTGCAGAGCCACAAGGTCCCCCCTGAGCCTCCTTTGCTCCAGGCTGAGCCCCTTTCCCAGCTCCCTCAGGATTCTCCATTCCCTTTCCCAGCTCCCTCAGCCTCTCCAGTGCTCCACACGAAGCCAAACCGAGCTTCCATCGGACACAAACCCCTTCAAACTCAATTCTCTTTCACGAACAGCACAAGGCTGCTGCCCTTGACCAATCCTTTGTCCCAAGGCCGGGTTGAGGAGCCAGGTCCAGCTTTGCCTGAACTCTTGGAAAGGCATCCCTTGGAGCCAGGGCCTCTCCCGACCTTCCTGGAGCGCTCACATGTGCGGAGCAGAGCCGGAGCCTCGCCCGCCCCGAGTGCATCATGACCTCTGTTAAACAAACACTTGCTGTAATCGCCTCCAGATCTGCCCTGGCTTTGATCAGCTGCAGGATCACTTTATCTTATGATATAAATATGTAAAACATCCATTTGTTTTCGGGCAGGATGCAAATAAATCATTGCGTAAGCTCGGGCCGAGCGAGGAGCGGCTCCGGAGCTCCTCAGGCTCCACCTCCTGGAAGGTCACTCCTGCGGGAACACGGCGTTTCTCCTCCCTGCTTTGCTCCATTCCAGGGGCTCCTGTCACTCATGGACAGCTCTGGGTGCTCCCAGAGAGGTGGTGCTGCCGTGGATGTGGTGGTGCTGCTGTGCCAGTGCCCCTCCATCCCTCCCAGTCCCACCCAGTGATCCCCAGAGCTCCAAAAACAGCCCCAAACTCCTGCTGGGATCACTCGGAAGGTCTGGCGGTCATCGCTCTGGTGGTCATCACTCTGGTGGTGTTATAAATTGATCAGCCAAATTGAATTTATATAAAAAAAGAATTTATTGATTACAAAATAAATTTAGGAAAAGCCACAAGCAAACAAACAAACAGAGCGTGGAGCCCAGGAAGTCAACACTGGTGGACAGAGAAGAACACGTTTCTCTAGCCAATCCTTCTCTGCCCACCTTTAGTCCATCAGTCCTTTAGTTTTTATACCTTTTAGATAGCCTCAGGCTCGGGCTAAGGTATAACAATGTCTCTTTTTTGGTGTAGATTCGATTCATAGTGGACAATCGCTGGTCTCAGCATCCTTGGAAAGGTTTGAATAGCTTGATTGAGTTTCCAGGTTGTCCACTATGGAGACCAAGGACTTGTTGATGAATCTGCTCCTTTATCAGTCTGGACAAGTGTGAAGGGAGGGTCTTTGGCCACCACCACTATCTGGAACGTTCTCCACCTGGCCTCTAGATGTAGATGAAGGTCTCTGCTGTGGAGGTTTCAAACTCCCCCTTGGCAAGACATCTGTTAGCTCAGTTTTATATGGTACAGGGTTTAGCTGATCTATCCCACATCCAGTACAATTGTATTTAGCACGAATTGTTTCACTACATATGTAACAGTGGCCATCACTCTGCTGGTCATGGCTCTGGTGGTCACCTCCCAGCCCTGCCACCCGTTCCACGCTCAGCTCCCTCCCAACACCCCTTTGCTGTTCCCACAGGGATCATTTATCAGGCAGGGGGGGTTTATTGCAAACCCTCTGGCTCTTTTCCAGCCTTTCCCCCCATTCCCATCCCAGTCCCTGTTCCCACTGCTCCTGGTGGGATCCCATCCCTGGCTGCTCGTGGCTGTGACCCCCCAGCCCGGAGCCCTTCCCCAGGGACGGCCACTCCCAGCTGGAGTTCAGCAGCCATTCCCAGCGGGAAGGTGCTGGGAGCGCTGTCAGGGTGGTTCTGCAGAGGTTGAACTGAGCCCAGAGCTCAGCAGCTCCTCAGCCAGGCCCAAGTGCTTGGTTGGTTGATGGGAAATTGGGATTTGGGCTTTCCACAGCTGAGATCCCTCAAAATCGGCTTCCTCTGCCTGTTCCCTACCCAGGCATGAGCACAGCTCCTGGTTGAGATGTCAGGGAAGGGAATCTCTTGCCAAGAGATTCAGGAAAAATTATAAAAAACAACAGCTGATGGCAGGGGAATCTCCTCTGCTGAGCCAGGAGAGGCAGATGAATATTCCCATTTTTCCAGAGCTAAGGAAGGATCAGGGTCTCCACCAGCTCTGTTCTCCAACAGCACCTTCCCAAGAGAGAAGGGATTTGGGGCAGTTCTGGCTTCATTCCTACCTGTGGCCTCATATCCCACCTTCCTGCAGGTCCTGGATTTGAACAGGAATGAAAAGCTGTGGGTTCCTCATCCCTGGAAGTGTTCCAGGCCAGGCTGGATGGGCTTGGAGCAGCCTGGGAGAGTGGAAGGTGTCCCATGACCCTTCCCACCCATTCCACTGTGGTTCTGTGATTTCCCCTCATCATTAAAAGGATTTCCCAGTCCTTATCCCAAATGCTGCTCTGCATTTTGGGGCAGAGCCATGCCCGTGTTCCCATTTCCCTAAAGAACGCGGTAATTCCAGAGAGGAACGCGGAGACAAGAACAGGAATCAATATTCCAGTGCTGCTCCGGGATGTCCTGGAAGGGGAGCACGGGGAGTTTTGGGAAGATAAGATTGGGTGCATAAAACAGTGCCAGGTGATTGATGAACCTTTGTCCTGGCGAGGGAGATAAAACCCCTGCCCCTGCTCGCAGCTTTTCCATCACATTGGAAATACTTTTCCTCATTCCAGAGGTATTTCATTATCTGTCTTTATCCAAGGGCAGATGGAATTGGAAATCTCCCCCAGCCCCGTTTTGCTCTCACATCAGAGCTCCTCCCTTTGCTGTTTGTTCTGTTTTCCCAGAGCTGGGACAAATCCACGTCAGTCCCTGGCATCCCACCTCTCCTCCTTCCCAGATTCCCAGCAGGGCATCTCGTCTCATGGATCCCTGGCTGCTCCCAAGGGTGGAGGGAATGGATCCACACCAGAGCTTTGTCATCCCACGGAGTGATTTTCACCTGGAAAAGAGAGGGACAATGAGGCAGAGCCCCCAGGGCACTTCCAGGGTGTTCAAACTGGGATGGACGGGGGAAAACCCCGGGATTTGGATGGGCAGAGCTCTGGAGCCTTTGGAGCTTGGAAAATCCCTGGTGCCTGAAAAATCCTCTTCTTCTTCCTGCTCAACTTTCTCCTCTCTTCCTTTCAACTCTGCCCCAGCTCATCCAAGGAAAACCCTCGTGACAGGAACAGGCTGGGATTGCTCCCTCTGGGAATTCTCCAAGGAGGCAGCTGGGCTGGGAGGTTGAGGACACTGCTGGAAAGTTGGGAGTGGGATGGTTTGGATGCTGAAAACCTCCATTTTTCCACGGAATTCCCTTGGAATTCTTGCCACACGATCAGCACAGTCCGTGGCACTGTCCCTGTCAGGTGAAGCTGTTCGCACGTAAACAAAAATTGGATTTTCTCTCTTTGGAACTTTTCCCCCAAACTTTTGGCTGCGGGGCAGGTTGTGTTTTGTAACTTTATCCAACAACATTCCAGACAAACCTGTGGATGCTGGGAATGCCATTCCCCTCAGTTCTGGCAGGTTTTGCAGAGTCCCATCAGCCTCCCAGCACAGAAATGAGGAGCTCGAGCTCCCAGTCAGGACTGGGACAATCCATAGGAATGTTCTCTGCTGGAATGAGTGCTGTTGCCTTTATCTCCATTAAATTCCTGGATTTCAGCGAGTTCACTCCAAATTTATTTCCAGGACAGGGCTTGGAGCAACCTGGGATGATGGAAGGTGTCCCTGCCCATGGAATGGGATGAGTTTTAGGGTCTTTTCCAACTCAAACCAGCCTGGAATTCTACAATTCCACACTGTGTGAGATCACAGCCAGGCTGCTAAAGGAACAGAAATATCTTTAAATGTTTGCTGCCTGCTCAGATGAAAGGAATGTCAGGGCTAGAAATAAATTCCAAGTGGAAAAAATAAGATTATTTTGGGAGAGGTGGGAAGGACACAACAAATCCAGGGACAAAGGTGTGGCAGCAAAGGGGGGGCTGTGGGGACAAAAATGGGGATTTGACATCTGGAATGGCTCCCACTGCCAGAGGGCAGGGATAGGTGGGATTTTGGGAAGGAATTCTTCCCTGTGAGGGTGGGCAGGCCCTGGAATGGATTTCCCAGAGCAGCTGTGGCTGCTCCATCCCTGGGAGTGTCCCATGCTGGACAGGGCTGGGAGCACCCTGGGGTGGTGGAAGGTGTCCCTGCCATGGGGTGGGATGGGATGATCCTTTTTTCTCTTCTTTTGGGGGAAAACTCCTGGAAAACAGGAATATCCCAGCGAGCAGCTGGCTCTGGGGGATTCTCTGTGCAAGGCTGGGCTGGGCACGAAGCAGGAGCAGAACATCCCTGAGGAAGGACGAGGGAGGAATCCATCCATCCATCC
>VYXD01005296.1:9165-58382 GCA_013397195.1 Hylia prasina
AAAAAATAAAAAAAGAAGCAAGAAAATAAGAGGATCCCTCATTTTTATCACATTAATGACACTTGGAAAATTCAGGTTTTTTGAACTGAACTGAAAATTTCTAAATTACTATCTTAGCCAAAAAACATAGAAAAAACATTGCAGAAATAATGTTGGCAAACCTGCAGAAAAAATATTAGATGCCTGTAAAATGAGATGTTGGTTTTGTTCACTAATACATGAAATGCAGTATTGCATACTAACTTGTCTTTTGTGTTGTTTAGGCTTTCTGATTAAACTGCTGAGACTTTACATGTAGTCATATATTTAGCAAATACAGTAAATTGGGTGAAGAGGCCAGCATGTAGACAACAAAAGGAGTCAATCATATATCCAAAGATAAATTCTCAGTTATATATAAAACATGCTGGTGTTTTGCTATTCATCTGGCTGAACTACCGTAACTACTCTGCTAATCCCATCAAATTCCATTTTATATACCTCACTGCAAAACACTTGGCCTCAGACACAGTCTAAAAATGTGTTAGAGAAACAGCGTGTCTCAAAGTCCATGCTTACATGCCACGTGTGCTTTCCTTCTCTAAAGACATTTGTCACAACCATGTGGATGGGCTGTCTACAGAAACCTACCTAGGATCTCCTTATGTTCTATTTTCACTTTGTTCTTGATGCTGTGTTTGTGTTCGGTCAAGATACAGTGAAGGAGTTAGCCTAATTTCCTGCAGAAGCAGCCACAGTGTTACACCCTGGCAGTGTGTGCCTTGGCATGTTACACCAAAATTACAGAACAAGGAAGAAGGTTTAAAGATAAGCAGTTCCTACCAGTTTCTTACAAGACAGAACAGAGAAGAAGGAAGACTGGGATTAGAATTTTTGGAAGTTCACTCCTCCTTTTTTTTTATCTTTTCAGGCAATTCTACAGCCAAACATGTCAACTCAGAGTTTGTCAATACTCTGCAGAGGAGAGCTAATAGGGAAAAGAGAGGAAAATGTTCTTGATGTTTACAGAGACAGTAGAATACCTTTGCATATTTCAGTCAAAACTCTCACATTTAATTAAGATACATAATTTACAAGATTTCTTCATCCTATTGCTTAGAGAATTTCTTGGGTTTTTTTCCACAGAAAAGGAGTACCATGCTCTGTTTCTCCTGCTCCTTGTTCTCTTTTCTTTCCCCCTACAGTAATAAGCTTAGCCAGCTCCTTCCTTTGCTTTTCCATTGGACAGTGAACAGTTTGGCTTTCAGATGTATTGTGTATTCTGCGGAATGCTTTCTTCTCCACTGGGAAAGCATCCTAAACCTCTTCTTAAAACTTTGTCACCTTTTCTTCTGAGGTGAAGCACCACTGCATAAGATGAAGAACTTGATATATTTTAAAAATCAGTAAAGGATACTTTTTTCCCTGGTATTATTACAAATTGTATGTTTGTTGTATGTTATTTCCTCTTACATTTACATCACTCACTCTCTTAATGGCAATAAGATCACAACTACAAACTTGAATTTCATCCACTTGTCTTACCTGGGCTCATCTTTCCTTATAACTATCATGTCTCTGACAAAACACTGGCTTGTACACCTGTGTACAGCTTAAAACTAATAAATGTTCCACTTACTTTCTGGGTAAGAGCTCATTTATCTTCTACTGAAATCTTGCCCATTGCTCTTGTGAAGGTTTGCCTTCCAAAATGCTGCTGGAGATGTCCTCTTACCCAACTTGTTCATGGTTAGCCAGAGTTTGCAAAATTGTGAAAGTCAAGGTAACACAGCAGAATGTTTGGATGCTTTCCAGAGTGTGTTTTTTTGTTCCTTGTCCCCATCCAGACAGCTCTGCATGTTGTTTTTGTGAAGTCAAGGCTTTAAGCTTTACTCTCTTTTGCCCCCATGTCTCCTTTCTGGGCTTTTGCAGTTGCCCCAATGTCAGAACATTGTTCTCCTCTTGGTTCTGCACTTGTAATTGCCTTTCCCTGTCAAAACCCCATGCTTTCTTGAAGGTTAATTTTGGTTTCCTGAAGTCTCTTCTGACATTTTCCCTTAAAGCCCATCATAGGAACTGATCAGGATCTCATGCAGCCCCTTGCAAATCATCTCTTTAGCTTCAGAAGAGAAACACATTTTTCTGTAGGATCTTTTTCCAGTTTAAAATCTGTCTCTCATATGGGTCACTTTTACCTCGAATGCAGAACTGACTCCTCAAATTTCTGTGATGTGGAATATCAATTAGTCACCTCTGTCTGAGTTAACAGTAAGATATTACAAATATGAGTTGTCTGTTGTCATAAAAATGAGGCTATATTCTGTTTGTTTTCCTTGCCACTGACTCCCACAACTCTTAGTACTATTTGAGCACATTCCCATCATCATCCACATTTCCAGGCATTTCAGAGAGACAAACTGCTATCAGTGGTTCCTTAGTTCAGTACTATTAGTGCTCAACAATCACTGAGAGCCAAGTAATTTATCAGAGAACTATTTATTTCAGGGTGCAAGCTCTGACCTCTTAATTACACACATCTTTACTCCATGCAACCGCCTCTTTACCACCAAAACATCTTATAGGTACTATTATTACAGACATGAGAAAAACAAGGCAGTCCATGGAATATTTGTGAGGAGAAAGAAGATTCATAAGGAACTACTTGAAAGAGAAAACATGAAAACAAAGTTAAGTCCAGAAGGGAGCAATAACCTGACAAAGGAGAGGAAAGAGTGTAAACCAGAGGCTCACTTAATTTTGCTTCACAGCCCGCAATATACCATGGACCATTCAAGAAAAATGTCATGGAAAAGTGTAAGTATTGCCCCTGCAACATGCACCAGGCTTAAGAGAAAAAAGGATTATTTTTTTCCTTTAAAACCAAGAAGCAGTGTGAAGAGGCTCTTCATATCTTCTGGTCACCAGCATGAATTCCAGCTGATAAACTTAATTTGACCTAATGATGTGAAATAAAAGTAATGCTTTCTGTTACAGCCCTTATAAATTCCAAAAATTAAGGCACTTGACTTATGTTCCCTACACTAAGTAATACTAGTGCATTATTGCAAGAAAATTACTGAGACCAGCAAAAATATGAGGATTTTAATCCTCCTTAAAAAAGGACCCACATGATAATATGCACAGAGATTGCATTGAACTTTTGGTCTGGCTTTTGGATGTTATTTCTTGCTTTACCTCCTGTGTGTCTGATGGAGCATTGCCAGCTCTCCCAGATTTGTACAGCCAAGTGATTCGAGCCCCTGGGGTAGGAACTATTCAGCTTCCTGACAATGTCAAGTTTTTCTCTTTTCCTTGGTAGCCCCCATATGATGACTAATTTTATGTTCCCTGCTATTTCTCCAATAAACAGAACAATTAATTACATATATTTTAGTCTTAGGACCAAGCTTACTCTCTATCCTCCTAGAATCATTCTACATTCAGTATTCTGTGTAATTTCCCTACTCAGTTTGGCACCTGTATCTAACAAACATAAGCACAAGATGAGATGACCTTAAAACATGATTGAACTCAGCATGCAGCCCATAAGAAATATGGGTGCATGTGTGTGCTGAGGGATTTCAAAAGCCTTGAAGGAGTTCGTTTAGATGCTGGCAGCATAAAGTCCTGTTTTGAAAATACTTTTTTTCGTTACTATTATCAATTCCAAGGAGCTCTTTGGCTTTGCACGTTTCAGTCTGAATCCTAGTCATATTCACATTAATTTGATTTAAAGTTGACATAAAATGAAGGAAAAAGCTTGAACAGAATTCATATTCCCCTTATCTATGCACCAAAAATAAGGATGAGGTTGAACAAAATATTTCCTTTTAGACCAAAATAATTTCTATTTTTCTTCTTTCCAGCTGCCCTTCTTCTCAGCTCCAGGAGTTTTGAGCCGTGCAGCACCAAATCAATGCCTCTTACATATCCAGCATTACCTGAGTGTGCCCCTACCTGGGTGCTTCCCAGTTTCCTCTGTCAGTCTGCCAGGGACTGGTGGGTCTGGTGCTGCGGAGCCCACTCTCCTTTCCCAAGACAGCTGCAGTTCCTCTTGGACCAGATCTGGTGTGGTGAAGGGGAACAGGAGGGGAGAGGAGGGAACAGGACCCATTTTTTTTTCCCCAGAAAAACAGAAGTAGGGCTGCTGGTAATTGCTCACTTGAGCCTCCATTTCTCTCTCCATGTAAATCCCTCAGATTCTGAGAGAACAGAGATGAACCTTCTGCTTGCTTCTTGCAAGAGTTCTTCATCAGGCTTGTCCCCTCCAGGACACAGAGAGTGAGGGGAGATTGCATGGGTTGATATAAGCACCCCCGTGGCTGAGCCTTCTGGCTAGGGAGCAGTCAGCTCACAAAATTAAACTTTCAGTGCTGCACTTACAGAAGACAAAACAAGGATTTTTACTTGCCAGTAGTGTTTCACTCGTCCAACTGTGCTGTGGACCAGCACAATCAGTCAGCTAACAGAAATACCCTATAAAGGTCATGCAAAATTTCAGTGCAAGACTTGGGGATACATTAAAGTGGCTGCTTATGGCAGTTTACTGAAGGGTGAACTGTCATGGGTATAGATTTCATGATATATGCTTAAAAAGTAACTTTTTAAATGCACTTTCATCCAGAAAAGGAGTTTAGAGATGACCTACACCCAAAGAATTATGCCACAAAACTGCTCAAATTTTTCTGCACCAAGAAAGTACCCATTTTCCAAAGTGATTCATTAAGACAACAGCCAATTCCTTTGGATTATCCAATTCAAGTTTTCACCAACTGGAGCTGTGGCGTTGTGTTGAAGTTATACATGTTCTGTAAGTTAAAATGTTGTTCTGTTAAAATGAAGTTTCTTCTGTACCCCAGTTGGTTCTTTCCTACCCATTCCCTGCTGTAATCCCCAGTTGGTTTGGTCCTGGTTTTCCCGCCCTGTCATTCATTGTTAACCCTTCCCCTGGCCCTGTCAATCACTCCCTGGACGGTCCCTGCCTTCTGGAAAGTTCCAGGCAGGGCGTCGAGTGATTGGCTGGGCTTCCCTAACCACTCCCTTGTTCAGCTCCCATTGGGTCCTGTTGTGACAGACAGGGCCCTCTCCACCCTCATGCTCTACCCTGATTGGCCTGTGACTGGCCACGCCCTATGTGNTTTGCTGACCCACAGAGAAGGACATTTTGATGAAGTACACCCTCAGAAAAAAATACTTTCCCTCAAGTGAGTTGAGGTGTCAGACAAATAAAAATCTTGATGTTGTATCTTGGAATACAAAATACTGTTACTCCCATTTCAGGATACAGTTGTGGAAAATATTCTGTACATGACCAATCCCTGTTAATACTTGACCCTTGGAGAGGTCATTAACTGGCAGTCTCTGAATGAAACCAGGAGGTCATAAGCAGTTTTTGCCATAGTTGATAGAAAGGACAACTTTCAGCTGTTGGCTACATGTTTTTTCCCTTTTCCCAACTGATATTGTAATTGCAAGGAATTTTTTTTTTGAAAATGTGGGACTAATCAAAAGAGGGAAACCATGAGGATAATGGAAATGAAGAAGAACAATTTAGCAGCAGAAAACAGAAATCTCAAAGAGAATGCAAACAGATGGACTTCAGGGGAAAAAATTAAATTATATTTTAGGAATATTATTGATGTCTGATGAGGAAAAGGGTTAATTAGCAGATAAGAGAAGAATTTTGCAAAACTGATTTGGCTGAAGAATAAAAAACCTCAACAGAAGCAACTGACAGATAGACTACATCCCACTTGAAAGGTGAAACAGCAAAGCCTCCAGAGATGTCAGGCACTGAGAGGCTCTTACTGTAGAGCTGATACCAATACACCTGGGCAGCACGGCTTCTCTGTATGAAAAAGCAGCTTCTGCAAGAGCTGTCTGAGAGATACAGAGAACTGAGCTGCTGCTGTAACAAAGCATGTTTGCATTTTCTGGTAAAATCCATTGGCAAACTTTATAAATCAGAAGCAAAGTCTTCTCCATCCTCCCTAACTGTATATGCCTGGTCTATCTGTAGGTCTGCTTTGTTGGCAAGGTGATGCATCAGACAAATCTGTTCCCTGACTAAGGGTGTTTCCAGCCGAAAACACCTTGGTGATAATTCATGGGTCGTGTGGGTATTTGTGCGAGGGTCAACCAGGGCATAGGATCAACAAGTGAGAGCGATGACCCAGAACAATTTTTTGCAAGCCATTGTGTCCATTTAGCCACAAATAACTTGCTATGTGAAAGCCCTACAACATTCACTTCCCTCGTAGGACGGAAGAATCTTGAAGGAAAAAAAAACGTGTCGAAAACCAACAAAACCCGCAGCGCCCTCGCTTTCCTCCCGGTGCCTGCTGCTGTTCGACAGAGAAATTCCCGAGGCAGGGCACACAGGTTGTCGCCAGGGTCCAGAAGAGCAGTCATTACGAGCCTGAGCAGCAGCACCGCGGGAGGTTCGGGAGGATCCCGCCTCCCCGCTCCCCTATCTCCCGGCTCCCGGCTCCCCTGCTTCGGCGGGAGCGGCCGGCGGGGGGCGCTCCGAGCACGCCGCCCTCCCCGCTGCCGAGTCCGCGGCGCGGAGGGACCCGGGGCCGAGGGAGGTCAGCAGCATCCCCCTCCTCCTGCAGCTTCTTGCAGGTCTGCCGCTCTTCCAACGGAAATAATAAGCTCCCCGATGAAACTGGCCGGCAGGACCTAAGCCTAGGAAATAATGCAGGAAGGGGAACTAGAAAATCAGGCATCTAAATATTGCAGGGCAATTTTTTAATTTTTTTTTTAATTTTTATTTTTTTTTTTAAATAGAAAAGCAATAGCACAATATCATTTCATTAGCAACTGGAGATCAGAGGTGTCCCGGCTTGTTTTGAAGTGTTTCTTGGCTGGAGAAATGAAGCATTTACAGAATTTTTCAGCCTACTATTAAGTCTTCAATTCTGTAACAAACCCTTATTCTCTCCATCCTCTATCCAAAACCCTCCAAGAAATCCTTGTGTACATACCCAATGAGGCCCCAGAAACAAGTCCTTCTATTTTCTGTGAGCTTAATTTTTTTTTGCACAATGTGAGAGTTTGAACATACTGCTTGCCAGGTGTTGTAGACAATTTCCTGTTGTGTCTCTATAAACACCACACTGATTCTGCTAAAGAGACTGCATCGCTTACTGTTTAACACCTTTCTTTTTCCTTTGTTAAACAGTATTTCCTGTTGCACAGTAATTTGTGTTTTCTCACAGATCTCATCACTCAATACTTAATCACTCAATACTGCATGAGCACACCATCTTTTCTCCTTCATCTTCTCCCTTGAAGAGGTCTGACCCTCCATGTCTCCTGTACTTCCACTTACAACTCACAAAGCTGACTCTACCTCAGACTTCTTCCATGCAACAAAGCCTGTATTTGCATCACTGTCCCTCTTCCTACTGCTGGCCCGTCTCCTGACCTTTCCATGCAGGCACAGCCGATCACCCTGATTTATTATTCTCTCACTGGCTGTGCTCGCTCAGGCATATTGGGAGGCTGTGACGCTAAACTTCAGCTGGAAAGATGACATTTAGCAGAGGCCACGTATCTCAAAGCATGGCACCTCCTTCTGTTATCACCTGATGTTGCATCCCTGTCTGGGACTCCTGGTTAGTTAATGCTTTCCTTCATGCAACCTTCAGGCACAGCATTCTCATTTCTTTGACACACCATTAGACACTTCCCTGTTTAACAGAGTAACTAGTTTGTGGATGACTAAGGGGCTACAAACTCCTCTTAATTACTTCAGGAACCCTTTTTGCTTCCTCAGGCATGAACTTTGAATGGTTCCATTGAATGGAAGGAGATACTTAAAGACTACTGAAGGTCTGTTTGAATGCCTCATTAAACTGGAGATGTGAGCCTGTTCCTGTTGAGCAGGTGTACCGCATCATCGCTGTGCTAATGGGCACTTTTGGTAGCAGCCATGGAAAAATGCTGAGGCTGACCTGGCCTCGATGTACTTTAGGGTTCCAGCTGCAGTATTTTCACATGGCAAATGTGACAGACACTAATTTAAAAAGAAACATCCATTTAGGGATCAGAGAATTATTAGTCAGTTTTCTGACATTCTAAAACAATCTCTTCATTGTCTGTTCATTATCTTTTCCCAGCTGAAGAGAGTCCTCCAGAGAACAGAAAGCCAAACTCCAAACAAAATAGAAAATGTCCAAAAGACAAGATCTGCAAAGAAATATTTGATGAATTGGTGGGTTTGATGCAGAGAAGGGAAAACGAAAAGAAAGCTTCCAACTGTGTACCTTCCTTGACAGGTTTAATCGTTCTAAAAAAAAAATTCCCAATTGGCAATTCAGACCACTTCTCTCAGACAGGATTCAGACATGTTGTTGATCATGCAGAGGACACAGTGATCCTCTACCTGATTCCCAAACTCCTTTCATCTTATGTATACATTAATACACAGAAACTTTAGGTGTTCTACAGATGGTTCACAATTTTTTTTCCTTGTCGACACTGTTACCATACTATTCTGTCTTCTCTCTCCCTTAGTTTTAAGCCTGTGTTCAGCTTGCTTCAAAGAGGAAGAAAATAACCTGCTCTCCATGTCCCTGGTGAACCAAAAAGAACCAAGAAAATTGCAGTAATGAAGATGTAGGATAGGCAGTCTGAAAATCTTACTAATACTTATGGGTAGGAAAACAGGAGAATAGTTCACTCAAGCAAACTATGGAGTCTCTCTCCTCTGACAAGTTTCAAAGCAGGCTACAAAACAATCTGTCAGAACTGAGAGCTCCCACACATTGCCTTAGGCTTGGGATGATGCCTAGGAAAATTACAAGTACCCTGTGTGCTGTGTTTGCTGAAAGGAAGGAAGGCACAGAAGAAAACATCTTTGGCAAAAAGAAAGGGAGCTACTGTGCAAATGGTGCCATGGTCACACTAAAGAGAAGAATTCAATTTACAGCACTGTCATTCTACTTATCAGAAACTGAGTTTGCTTAAACATAGAATATCTAGCACAGTATTTCCCTATATTTATTAATTTGTTGAAATGCTATTGCTTTCACATCTGTGTCTGAAACTGACTTCCACCATGACAGATATGACTAGAACTCTATAGTAACTTTTCTTTTACCTTTGTTTGGTTTTTATAATGTATTTTTAAAGAAAAGGAATACTAATGCATTAAAGTAAAAGGAGAAAAAGCTATTGTAAATCAGGACATCATGTCTCTTTTTAACCATAAGAGATGAAAAGAAGTTAAGTAAGAATGTAACAAGCATCAGAAAATAAAAATATGCAATAAAAATGAAAAAATATCAATGAGACCTAAAATGCAAATTTTGAAATCTGTACAGCACTGGTAATAATTTCAGTACCAACGTGACCTTTTGTTGCCTTCTAAGAAACAAAAAATTCTGGATTAAGCTGTGATAGAATAACATCAAGGATATAGAGGAGAAGCAGCACTGCTTTTTACACCCAATAATGGTGAGTGTGTCTCTACTGAGAAATGGAGAGTTATTGACCCTCTGTTTTGCTGCACCATATGAAATTCAATCCAACCAGACGATCCCATCTGAACCTGGAACTAGTTTCTTCTAGATGACTATCTGTGCAAGTATTCAAATGCGCCTCCGAAGTGCCTGAAGATAAAATACAAGTAATGGGGAGGTGACTCTAAATTGCTTGGACTGTGAGTGAGCCAACTCTTCTTCAAAATTTATTTCCTGGAAAGATTCCAGACTTATTTTTAATTAAAACAAGTATGAAACAACTTTTTGCTGTACTTGCTCTTCAGAGACTCCTCTTCTTCCTCAAAGTGCAGATCTCAGGCATGTGACTTTATTTAAAAAAATGAAACACTTTTAGGCCATCTGCATTTTTCTGCATAGCAAGCAGCCTTATGTAATTCTGTTCTGCTGACCTCTCTCCTGCTGCAAGGCCTGTCTGCAGAGCCATTGCATTAGGAGGAAATGGCAAGAGGCCTTTTGGAATACTCTCTCCCCCAGCACTGTCATAAATCAGCCCAACTCCTAGATTTCTGGGCACCGCATTCCTTGTTGTGTCTGACATAAGACCACACCCCCCCAGGCCCTAAAGCACATGTCCTGAACTTGCCTTCTCAGCAGGGGATTTGTGGGAGGGGATGAGAAATCACAAAATACAAATTCCTTCAAAAATCAGCGTCATTCAGTGTTGGTGATGTGTCTCCTTGGCTTATCGGATGAACAGCCCTTTCACGTCATCCTAAACTTTACCACAATTAGTCATGAAGTTAATCCAGAAGTGGGAGAAGGGCAGTGGCTGCATTGTTGGAAGGACAGCTAAATGAGAACATATGTGCTACTGAGAAACAGCTACAGCTACATCCTCAGTCCTAACTACATTGTGAAACAAGGCTGACACAGCCTCAAAACTATTAATTTCCTGTCTTGGTGATAAACTTCAGCACCCTGCTTAAAAATTCTGAGGCTAGAACAAATTTCTCCATGCTTTCTTGACCCTCTTACCAGTTTTCTAAATCTTTTCTGGTTTGTTTAAGCTAAAATTGAGAATATATATGTATATATATAAAAGTGCTATTACATTATGCTGGAACACAGTGTATATCCATCCTTGCTACACCATTTCCTTGGATATTCTTCAACAATGCCTGTGATCTAAGCACGTGGCAATTTAATTTGCAGCAACAAAGTCAACAAAAAAGCAGGACAAGTGTTTCTGTTCCTTAGTTTACCTATCTTTGAGATAGGGAAATTAAAGATCTTTCACCTGAAATTCATTCTGGCAATTGAAGATTGATTAGTGTTTGGTTCCATTTGGGAAGGATATTAGTTCTTCACAGAGGTGGAGACCCTAATCTTGTGTGGGAGTTTGAGCTACAGTCATATTTTTGCCAAAAAGGCAGATACTTCCTTGCTACTGTTTCTGACACGTTTGTTCACTGGCTTCTACCAGTGCATCACTTTTCATCATATACACTAACTCATACAACTATTGAAAAGCAGTGTTTTATTCTGTAACATAACAAACTGTTTGCAGACTTGAACTATGTCTATAACACTTGGATGGAAAGCAAAACCAGCTTGAAACCAGCAGTGATATATTATGGCATCTTGACTGTAGTCTTATTCCTATGGGTATTATATGGATAAAAAAATAAAGTAACATTTTTCTGTAAGTGTAAGCAGCTGATTTTAAGCAATAGCCTGTAGGACAGCAGGCAAAGCAGAGAAACCTGGAGTTCCTGGTACAGAATGATGGGCAGGTTTCCCACCGAAATGGCTTCATTTTGCTACTGTTGAAAGGATTCTTAGGCCTGCTCCAGCCAGGGCTCGAGCACAGCCAGCAGGAGGGTGGGCTGTACACTAGATACATTAGATGGCTTTATGCCAGAGCATCCTCATGTTCTGGGTACAGTGAGGTTACTTTCTGGCACTTTCTACCCTTTAAGATGTCACTATTTCTATGCACCACCACCCCTTCACTTCCAATGGTTTGAAATTGCAACAAACAGGCCAATATTTAGACACTTGGCTGCCTGGCCATTCTTTGTCCCCAGTAGTGCACTTCAAAGGGCAGCAGGAAACATTTCATTGCTGATTGATTACTCAGGAGGTAAAATGCTCTATAGGAGAGGATTAGAAACAAATTCCCTTTCAAATGGGAAAAGTTAGAAGATGAGGAGTGTAAGAGGTCCTAGAGAAAGAACAATGGGGTTAATAACTACCAGAGGCAGCCCACACAGATCATATTCTACTCTTGCTTTACCTGCAGACTTAGCAAAAAGTGGCATTTTGTAAGTTTTGCTCCACAACAAGGGGATGATGAAGACCCAAATGCCGACAGGCTAAAATTATTAGGAATTCTCAAAATGCCATCTCGGTGTTTCCATTTGCTGTCAGCTAACCCAAAAAGCAGCCTTGTCCCCATCCTCTCTTTCTGTTTGCTTATCTTTGCTGGTAGGAATACAAAAAAACATTTTTGAAATAAAAGCTGAAGTTTAAACATAGCCATGAAACACTAGAATCATGAGCCTATAGAACAGGTTTTACACATTGTCTCTTAGGATGCACTTGCACAAAAAATACAAAGCACAGACTGCTGATCCACCCTGTGTACCTGGAACAGTTAAGCTTTTCCCTGTGTCTTAGCCTATTCCAAATGGCATTGGCTGGTGGGGTTTTTTTGTTTGTTTGTTTTTTGTTTGTTTGGGTGGGGCTTTTTGTGTGTCTGTGTGTTTTTGTGGTTTTTTTTTTTTTTTGGTGTGTGTGTGGGGGGGTTTTTTTGTTTGTTTATTTGTTTGTTTTGCTGTAGCAAATTCCATGGCTACATCTAAGATAGAGGATATTTAAGTACCACAATAACTTACATAGGAATATGGCCATTTCTCCTTATGTGAAATCTTTAAATTGAATCTGGAGGCCTTCCTGATGATTCACTGCATTTCCAGTACAAAACCACAGGCTTTATAAAAGAAATTTTGAAAAAGAGTCAGTATTTTGTACAAAGTCATGTTAGATAATAATAAGGATAATTTCTGAACATGAAATATATTACTCTTCCTCAGCAGAATTATTGTGGACAGCCTTATAATTGAGGCAGAATTTGATTTTACAACTAAAATATCACATTATCAACGACACAAAAGGAGAAGGCACACTGAATTTTTAAGTTCACTCTTACCATCTCTATTTCTGATTTTTTTGTGTGCTTACCACCACATCTCTAACAGGCAAAGCACTAATGGCATTAACAATATTATCTGGTAAAACAATGATTTTTTTTTTTTGCTGGTATATATTACATAGGCTTTTTCCTTAGACCAGGTTTTTGGACACACATTCTAGCATCTGCAATCTTTTAGGTAATCATAGGATGGAAGTGCTTCTCTGAGAGATGGAGTTTCTTTCTTTTTACTCTTAGGCAGCTGAAATGAATAATACCTTTAATCCCTCGGCTACTTCATTTGTAACTGCTTGGTAATTGTGAAAGGGTAGATTCCTGCTAAAGGATTAATTTAGTTCCTGCATGAGAATTCTTAGCACATACCACATATGCAGCAGCTCTTATCAAAAGAAGGTGACTCAGTTTCATCTAACACATTAGGAATGTGCACCTTCTCTGTTTCTGATTAATTTCTGAGAACTGAGTACAAGCAAGTAGCATTTCCACAGCCCTTGCTGATTCTAATAGTATCTCTCCTGAAACTGCAGGTGAAGGAATATTCATTTTCAGACTACTACCTGTAATACCAAAGATGAATAAAATTGCAGGTTTGCAAAAAATTCCAGAGATAAATAAAATTATATGTTTGCCTTAAAATAGGCCATCATTGCAGTTTTTCAGCCAAACCTCTCTGTAAATTCAGGTGAAAAATAGCTGGTTTCCCAAGATATATTTTCATTGCCTTTTTTTCCTGACCACCCAAAATCTCTGAAGATATATGTGAAAGAGTAAAAGACTGTACAAATTGATGACCCATTTCATATTAGTCTGAAGGGAAGAGATACAAATATACATCAGAACAAGACATAAGAAGTTACCATTTTTCAAGATGCCTGAGGCTAACAATCTGGAAAGCTGCAAGGTCATGTCACCAGGCAGGGTATTGAACCAATCAGAAAATGACTCACCAAAATCTAATGAAAGGCTCGTTCAAATCTGCACTGAAATTTAAACATATAGTGGAAAAGTCACGTACTGCCATTAATTGTGCAATGTTCTGTGCTTACAGAATCCTCCAGGGCTGGCATGTCTGACCCATAAGTAACATATTACTCCAGCTCTAGACTGTACAACATCAGGAGCTAAAGACAGACAAATGTAGCAGAGAGTTCTGCTGAAATTTAAAATAATTCTATAAACTAAGTTTTTATCTGAGGTTGTGACACTCTAGTTTCTGTTTGTGCATCTACCAGTGCTTGAAAGGCTCCTTGGAACTTTGAGGCAGTATATGTGTTTACGAATAACATTTTGATGTATTTTTGAACTCAACATCTCCATCAAGTGCCATTCACTTACAAATGATAGTATAATTATTGACATTTTTATGATGTTACCTAGTATTGCAACTTCCATAAATACTTGGTTTCTGATACCAAGCTAATACACTCATGAAATGCCTAAAATAAATTTACTGATCTTAAACCTGTGATAGTTAGATAGTTGAATTTGCTGTTGAATCATTGTATTTTATTTGCATGTGCTGCATCAAAGGTTAAGGATAATTTTTCACTTGAGTAGATGTATTGGAGATTTGTGCCAATAATTCAGAGGTAACTGATGTGTCTGTTTGCAAATTCACAGATCTCATATAGATCTTGTCTGTTATAATGTGACTCATTCTTCTGCCCATGATCATTTGTATGCAGTGACATTTGTGATTTAATTTTACAAATCGAACTTAAAGCAGCAATGCAGTTTAGTTTCTTTGGCATGATAATTAGACAGTATATTATTGAATGTTAAGGTCCATTCCCATTCCCCTTCATCTCAGTTCTCAGCAATGCAATCTATATTTATATGACGCTAAAAAAAATATTGACATCAACTGCCTCCATCTGTTGTACAATGAGACTCATGGGTGATGCAGGGAGTGGAGCTGTTGAGACACGGGTTTGGATCTCAGCACTTTCCTGTTCTGTTTAAATGACTGATATTGTCTCTGTTGCAGATAACTGCCTGTAAAACTATATTAACTCTGTTTATGTATAAAGGGATAATGTATATAGGGACCACTCATCCTGCTGATTATACACACTGTCCAACACAGTAGCCAAGCATGACTGGATATCAATATAGTGAAAGGCAATAGAGAATTCTGTATTGATTCACTCATTAAAACCTTTCAAATGTTTGTAACAAGAAGCCTGTTAACAGGGACTAGAAGTGTTATCTCAGACTCTGAAGTTCTTCCATATATTATTTTTTGCTATGGTATTTGCATCCTGCTTCCTGTTTGATGACAGTCTAGTCTCAAGAATTTCCTCCCCACAGCCCTGTTTGCAAAACACAAGACTGCCCCATACACTTGCTGTCCATTGTGTGACATGATACTGAATTCTGGGATCATCTTAGAGAGGGCAGCATTAAAGAAACTTCTCCTCAAGGAGAATTGTTTAGGTTGGTTTGGCTTTTTTAGTTTGGGGTTTTTGTTTGGTTTGGTTTGGTTAGTTTTGTTTATTTTTTTACCTGAGATAATTTCCTTTTTTGCTCACATTAGGGCGTTTTTAGGGTTGGAAATGTGAGGGACAAAATTCATAAACATACTTTTTAGGCTAAATTTACAGGTAAAGTGGATAAAGTCATCACTGAGAACGCAAATTTAATTCAAGGCCATAGAGGAATTTTTGAGTATAATAGTATAACCCAGGGGATGAGTACAAACTTTACACATTTCTGGACATTTCCTCACTTCTGAATGTTGAAGAGTATGTTTTGCTACATTTCCCTTGAGGGATACGGTTTCTTTTGATTTCTCTCAGTCTGCATTCCATATGGTGACACTAAATGCTGCATCCTGTCCTCAGCAGCTGCAGAGTTGATCAGTGTTGAAGGAACTTGCCAGCTTCAGTCCTTGCTCTTCACTCTGCCAAAAAGAGCCCTACACCTACTCGTTTTCAAGACAGCAGAGGTGGCAGGAGCTGGACTATCTGATAACAGGTCTGGTCAGAGGCATTCTGTGTGTGAAGACTTCTGGTCAGAAGGTGCCAAATAATATCTCAAGGGAAAATTTAAAATTTTTGCAATAACACCAGAGAAATTCTGGCATCCTGAACATGAAAATATTTCTCTTCAAATAGCTAGCTCAAATATGGAGTCAAAAGTCTCATTTCCTCACTGGAAGACTCTCTGTGTTGGGTACATATATCCTGAATCACTAAAATCCCTCAGCCTGTAATTAATTAGCTCAAGTAGCTTCAATGTTTAGAGAGAGAGAATCAGTGGAGATTGCCTGTAAGGCTCAACACTCTCAGTAGCTTGCAGGCCTCTTCTGGCAGACAGGGGTTTAATAGCACTACACACTGCAAAACAGCTCAGCCAGGGCTGTATTTCAATTATTGCTTGCCTGCTGTGGAAGGTTGAAGCTCTCTGAATGCGTTTGGGCATCTGATCAAGTTTTGTAAATGTGAGGATGAGGTGGGGGTGGTCCGACACAGAGACCTTGGCCCCTCTCAGAGCAGGCCTAAGTCAGATCTTCCCGTGCTCGTGGCACACGCTTTGGTGTGTGAATGTTCCAGGTACTGCAGATTACAAACAGTAGCTGCTGAGAGGAAAAGAAAACTATTGATGCAAGGGAGAGTAACAGTAGATGGAGGGCTCCTTCCAAATAGAAAAAAATTAAGAGAGAAAAAAAAATACAAAGTAGGGGCAAAGAGAGAGAGAAAAAAGAAAGGATTGACAGAGTGGTATATCACAAATGTACCACAGGAAAGAGATTCTGTGTACTCCAAGGTTAGCAATGTCTGACTTTGCACTTCCGACCAGTTTTACTCAAACCATGTGTGCTGTTTTAGTGTGTGATTTACGTGTGTTCACTTACAGGGGTTATCTTTTCTCCATAGGGGTTATCAATAGGGGTTATCCAATCCTTCAGGTTAATTCTTCACTTAATCATCTACTGATATAGATCAAATGCCAAATACTTTAAAAGAAATGGCAGTAGTAGGAATCAGCCCACATCATTCATATTGTGCACTAGGATTGTTTTTTATAGTTGATGCTGCGTGAATGTTTCCAAATTGGCTTGTGGCCCAGAGACAAGAGAAACACAAAGATACCATTTTCTCTGGTATCTTTGTCATGTTTATTTTCTTCCCTTATTTAAATGGGTATGCTACTTTTTGCCCTAAGGTTGCAAAGTAGCAGATGCTTTCCAAGCTCTCCAATACTATAGCAAAAATTACACAACTTTTTAAAATAGAAAAATGCTATGAAAGCTACATATTTCTAGGGTTTACATAAGAAATCGTAGTCTAAATCAGATAACTCAAGAAGAACAGGATAACAAAACACTTAAAGCTTAAAAAGATACCCTTGAAATACATGGTAAGGAGATGTGATTTATCAAGTAAATTTGAGAAAACTGATCTGTTTCTTAGTATTCCACAAAATTAAGAAAATGCTAAGTTTGTTTATCTAGTAAATAACTTGGTAAAAATATTCACTTATCTCTCGCTATTGTACCCAATATCTATTCAACTCAAGCTCTTATTCTAGATATGTTTCTCTTTATTATATTTTTTAGTTACATCTCCAGATGCTCAATGTCTGGATGCTTTTCCCAGTGGCTACAACTACATCAGATGCCAACAACCAAGAGAATATTTTTCCTACAATGCTCACTGCCCTGAGGTTTGAATCCATATCATTAAAAATGGTGGGAATTTTGCCAATGATTCCAAGTGGTGCAGAAGGACATCTGCCATTGAAATCTGCATAAATGTTTCGCTTCTAGTCAAAATATTCAATAACTTTACAGTTTTTGGTGGAGTCTCCTGTAAACAGTTCTCTAAATTACAGCTTCTGGGGCTTTGTTGAACCAAACTGAAAGGAAAAACATTCAACAGAAGCAGGACCTTAGAAAAATGCACAAACCATAGCACTGTTTTTTGGCTGTGCTGCATTATGCACATAAATTTGCAGACATACACATACCAGTTAATCAATCACTTCCAGTCAAAAATGTCTGGGTATCATAAATGATATTGTACCATCAGCCTGTGTTCAGGCAATTTCTTTGCACTCTATTATAACTTTTCATCTTGAGCCAATATTAAATTCCATTTGTCACAATAGGTGTCAGTAGCTATACCATTTTCAGTAGCATCTTCCAGATAAAACATCCCAATATCTCTCTGCAGCATCATTAGCAGTATTGACTACTCTATTTTCTCTCACTAGAAAGCCTGTCACAGATACCTTATGAAAAAAGCATCCTCAGCAGGGCCAAACATCATTTGAGTGATGTTTGAGGGAGAAGAGATTAAATACTTAGTAAGAGTTATGAACAAGTCTCTATGCCATTTTCATTTAGGGACTTGGATCATTAAAGGGACGTGCTTTTCCTTGTCGGTGATGTTTTATTGTCATTTAAGTGGGCTCCTGCCATGCAAAGGAATGGAAAGTTATTAATATTTTGGCTAAAAACCTCTTCAACCATTCCTCATTCAACTCTTAACAACAGAACCACTGACAGAAGCAGTCAGGTGATCAGAAGATGTAGGGGGAGTACAGCTGTCTTTCTGTCAGTCATTTATCTTGTCTCCTTTTCAGACTGTGTGCTGGGACACAGGGTGTCCAGTTTGTGCCCAAGGGATTATCTCAGATCATCATTTAGAGATGATGAAGAAATTATTCTTCTATTCTTCTTCTTCTGTAAATGTAAGAAACATTAGCAAGTGCCAAGGAGTACAGTCTGGCTGGTAGAGGAAAAGACAAGGGACGACTGCTCTTTGCTTTACAGCTGCTTGTATTATTATCTCAGCTGAGTCATATTAAAGGAGGTAGGAGTGGAATGGTGGGCAGAGGTGGAGATCAGAACATCTATTTGTTCTTAATTAAGTATCCTCTTATTCTTTTCGTAACATTAAGGGAAAATAATGGCATTTGATATCTCACTGGAGAATTACCTGAACATTTTTGCTCTTGGAAATCACACTGCTATTAGTGGG
Source organism: Hylia prasina (assembly GCA_013397195.1). Lineage (NCBI taxonomy): Eukaryota > Metazoa > Chordata > Aves > Passeriformes > Sylviidae > Hylia > Hylia prasina. The sequence continues at coordinate 27,795 of VYXD01005296.1, forward strand.
TCTTTTTGGGTAAATTAGCTCCTGAGTAGAGTATGGGACAGAAAATTGCTTTCTAGTACCTTCCACTATATTGATTTTAGTTACAGAAAGATTTTGTTGCACTGAAAGAACATTTTGCTGCAATCAGGGAGAGAAAATGCATATGATATACCCTGACCTCAATGTCCAGGCAGCTCACAAGCAGAGCTTGCTTTCTGACCTCTGGGAGTAAAACTTCCTTAACAGAAAAAAACCCCAAAACTGATCTAAAAACAGACAGTGACAGAAATTCAGATGGCAAGGGGAAACTGAAGAGGGTTTTTTCAGCTATTATGAAGTCACTATTCCTGTCTTGCACTGCCAAAACATGGAGGTTTGGGACCACATCTCTTCCAGGTTTTGATCCATTTGTGGCCAAATATCCCACTCATGTTGTTATGGCATTTTCATGCGCAGATAAAACCAAGAAGCTTGGGCAGATAGAATATTCAATTTAAGTGCTGCAAATGGTTTGTTTACTTTCAAAACTATATAATATTGCTTCTTCTTAAAAACAGATTAATCTCTATTTAATAAATTATTAAACTTCTATACGCTCAGGTGAGGCTAATCTCTGATTTACGGAAATGCTTCTTCTCTTACAAACAAGTGTATCATTACAAAAACTGGAAGTAACAAAAATGTTACATGGGAGCAAAGGAGAGCAGACCCATCCATACCCATGTAGGTGAGTTCCTAAAAAGAAACACAGTGGATGAATCATCTTTGATTAGTGTTCTTTTGTTAATGATCTCAAGCATTAAGTTGTTCTATTCATCAAACAGCTTCATGCTACAACCAGGTACAACACAACAATCTGACTTAGCAGATATTATGCTAAAATTAATTTTCTAAAGTATGTAAATTTAGATATGAACATTGAATGAGTCCTATTGGCAGCTGACATTAAAAGCAGAGTTCTTCCAGAGTTTTCTCACCCTTCCCTGCCACTACTTCCAAATTTTGAGCTATATTTCTTCTGACTTCATGGAAAATTGACTGTACTGAGTGCAAGAAAAATGCGAAACTATTCTCTAAGAATACATAGAGATAATTTTTACTGTATCCATATGATGACCCACATCTTTTTTGAAGACTGTAGTTTAAAGACAGCATGACTATAAGAGTTATCTCCAGTAGCTCGATATGACTTTTTTTGTGATACATGTTTAATTGTTGCTTTATGGATGTATTTTCTTTCAGTGAGACAGATCTTCATATCAGGCAGAATTGCATCGATTCACAGACTAACCTGGGACAAAACTTCCTTGCTGTGCTTCACAGCCACTTGTAGAATCGCAGCACTGTGCAGTTAAGGATTTGTGTTTCTGAAGCTTGTTGGACTTTGTCTACGCTTGGATTTGAGCACATTTGAAGCACTTGTCCACCATCTCTGCCAGTGTGAGTTTGCATGTGAACTGACTGAGAGACACCTGCGAAGTTTGTTGTCTCAGCAGCTGGCTTATAGGCCTTAGCTGAGCCTGAAAATACCTCATTAGTCCCACCTTCACCTTCTGCCTCTCAAAAACAAGTAGTAAGTAATGAAGAGCAAGAAAGACATATACCATGTGTGCTCCTCCTGTGTTTGCTCCAGGTTTCCCTCCAGGTCCCCTCCTTCCTGTCTTCTCTCATTCTCTCGTCATGTTCTCTGAAACTACACGACTGGAAAGGTCAAATGTTATCTACGTCCTCAGTTTGTTGGAGGCTGCTTAAAAAAGTTCCTTTCCAAAGCTCTAAAAAAATTCAGCCCTTTTCACATTCTTTTTCTTATTTCTCATGAAACCCAGATGACACTCAAGAAAGGAAGAAAATACACTGACTGAATTTTAAAGTGTGCTGCTAATAATTCTCTTGCTCTGTGGAAAGGCAATCTCCCTCAGCACACTGGAAAATGTCCAAACTAATAACAGTAATTAATAGCTAGAGTAGTCACACCCATGCAGCGGCAGCATGCGACCCCTCAGAAGCATGAATATATTTTCCTTCTGGCACCTACCAAGAGAAAGAAATATTATTGTGCTGTCACAGGAAGCTCAGAGAGACTGAGCCACTGGACTTCAGGCCCTGAGGACACCTACAGCAGTGCCAGGGATCTGCTGCTGGCCTCGTGACATGCTGGGCTACGACATGCCATGGCAGCCAAAGCCAGCTACTCCACTTGCAACTTACTGGGCAGTACACCAGATCAAGCAGTAATTGTGTTAACTGAAGGAGGGTCAATTTAGATTAGACACAAGTAGCTTTTCTACACTGAAGGTGGTAAAATACTGGAACAGGTTGCCCAGAGAGCTGGTGGATGCCTCATCCTTGGAGACATTCTGGACAAGGCTCTGAGCACCCTGGTCTAGTTGAAGATGTCCCTGCTCATTGCAGGGGGGTTGAACTAGAGGGCCCTTAAATGTTCATTTCAACTCAAACCATGATCTCCCTCACCCCTCCTTCTTGCAAGAGCAATACACAGCACTGCAGGGTCTGCCTGCTTCTATAATTCATAGTAATTGGGACCATATCCACATGCAGCCCTTCCTCAGGGCACCTAATGCCCCAGGGATATGAATTACAGTATAGCTGCTGATTTCAGACCAAGAACATGGATCACAAGCACCCAAAGATAGTGAAGATTAAAAGAAAATTATTTTTCTCCCTAAGAAGCACACACTTTCTTGGTTCCTGACCAAACAGAGGGCATTTTATGCACCAGTGCCATAGTACAAGGGCAGTTGTGGAAAACAGCCTCAGGGAGGGTCCCTGAAGAACAGGAGAAATTCAACAATAAAGCAAACTATTAATTTAAAACAGTTACAAAGGCTGTGAAATCATGGTTTATCTTTCTTTCAATTAATAGAAAAACAGACAGTCCAGACAAAGTTCAGCCTTGTAAACACAAGGACACACGGGGTTCAGTTGTGTAAACATGAGCTATCCAAGCTTGATACTGCTCCCAATTAAGCAACTTGAGAGGTGAGAAACGAAATGAACAGAGGAACCAGCTCAGAATGCAGAGCAGTAGCTGGTGCCCAGTCTTGTGCTCAGTGCTCTCATCATGCAAAACAAAATGTAGTTACATGGGATGTAATTAAATGAGACATCCTTTTGACCTGCTTTCTGTGAACGAGAATACATCAGCTCTATACTTGAAAAAAAAGAATGGTGGTGTCATCTAGGAAGGTTGTTGACCTTTATACGTGATCTGTTTATGATGTCTGTACTTTCCCATCCTTCCTTGACTTTCCTTCTTCTATCACTGTGAAATGTTTTTGTTCGTTTATTTATTTGCCTTCATCCATTTGTGGTATTTTTTTTCAGAAGTAAGTATAAAAGCTAATAAAAATTGTACCTACAATCCTCTTATGATAAAAGGTAAACTTCTTCAAGGCTTTGCTTGCATACAGACTTTTAGTTTTGTCTGAAAGTCCCTTTCCCATTTATTCATGCCAGTAATCTATGAAGAAAAATTCATGGCCTGATTTCTATTTTTAAAACCATGCATATTTTGGTCTAATGCTAAAGATTAAATAAAGTGGAGAGAGATCTAAATTGTTGATGTAATCTGTTGATCTACACCATGACAAATCACTTTGTATATATTGGACTATGAGCAGATATACATATGTGCACATGGAGTGTGGCAAGAATTTGCACTATTTTAATGAAGTTCATGATGGATTTGCTACAAGTTTTGCATCTTTCATTCCAGAGGGCATTTTTTTTCCTAATGTTTTATGTATTTTCCTATATGAAGGATATCCTATTTCTGGATGCAAGCTCAAGGTCATCAATAATCCCCAGAGGTAGCAATGGAGCAAAAAGCAAACACAAAGCCCTTTGCCATTCTCAAACCCACTTCTTTCTAGGTACAGGAAACACAGGTTTAACTGCTCACACTCAATCTACTTTAGGACAACAGGAATTATCTCTGTGCTGCTCCTGAGTACATATTGTGGAAAGATATTCAAGTACCTGGAACAGATTTCTGGGAAGCTGCAGATTCAACTTTGCTGTATCCTGATAGAAAAGGAAAAACCTTTCTGATAGAGGGCCTTGAGATAACTTCTTCATTTCCAGTCAGGAATTTTCCCAGCTCTTCTGTATTACATTCACACAAAACTAAACTGCTGGGGCATTCTTGAGGCAGGATGGTTTCCTCTAAGAAAAATGGAATTTCAGTCTGACAACTTCAAATCTGCAGTCTGTAAGCTGCTTTAATTTACCTGAGTTATGAAACCTGCTCCTCTGGGATGTTTTGTACCCCTTCACTTGTGTCAAAAGAAAAGGGGTTAATACTCTTTCCATCAAATTTAGCATTGACTCAGTTGAGAGAGTAATCTCTGAACAGAAATGATGCTCGCCGTCTCTATCACATGGGGAAAGCTTCAAATGAATAAAAACATATGAAATGAGAGGTTTTGAGAAAATCTATAACCAGAAGGACATCTCTAATAGTCTGTTTTGGCTCCTAAGGTATCTCTGGAGAGTTGGCTTAGACCAAGACCTTTGGAAATACAGGGAAACTATTTCCCACAGGAAAAAGTAATTAAGAGAAATACAGTTGCTATTCTATTCTTTAGCTTGCAGGATAAAAAGTTTCAGATAAACAGACTTTTGCACATCCCCAAGGAAAGAAGAAGTCACAGATGCAGGCATGATGAGGTTTGTACTTTACTTGTAAAAGCAAAAATTTCAACTTGGTAACCTTCTGAGCAACAGGCTTATGCAGTCATATGCTGGAGCACATTAACATGCAGAAAGCATTGAGGAAAATACAAGCCTTCTTTCTCTGCTGACATATATACAAGTGTAAAAGGATGCCATGCACAATCTTCACAAGATACATGCCCTGTTTCTCAGAGCTTAGCCAAGAACACAGATCAAGCATAGCCTCAGAATGATAAATGGTGGGAAAAGTGAATATAATTTTATTCCTTACAAATGAAAACCAGTGATTTACAGTGTTATCCTTTGGATATGGAGCTAAGACACCTCCTATCAATCATTCAGAATAAAACTATCACTTTGGAGTGGCTGGAGACAGACAGACCTGCTGGAAACATTGGCAAAGTTTCATACATGCGAAGTCAGAAATTCAGGAGTTCTAAAAGCCCTGACCCCATACAACAGAATGAGTGGTAATGAAACCACCAGACAAATATTTGGCCACCAGAGGTCAAAATTTTTGCCCAATGTAGCAGAGGAGCTACACTCATTAGGTCCTCAGTTATTCATTAAAGTCCATTTTTAAAAAATACAAAAACTGCATGGTGTCTTTTTATGTTTGTTTACTTTCCAACATGATATTACAAAATTTTAAACAATATAGGAACAATATGCACCCAAATTACTTACTAGACTAGTTTCAAGTTTATAAGCTCATAAATATGTTCTAAAAAATACATCAAATGAACCTAAATAACAACATTTTAATACTTGAATTTTAACATATTTTGAAAAATTTGCTGGCTTCTTCACTTCCTACTTTCAATCCCTTAACTAGATACTGTTCATAAGCACTATGTGATGCAAACAGACATGTAGAGCTGTGAAAAGCTGAGCTTTTTTTGAACCAAATACAAGGCAAATATTATATATTTGAAGTGTATAGAAGAGTTACAGCAAGAAAAGCTAGTCTGATGAGATGCTGAGCTGAGCTTGGGAAGGAAGTTGCATTGAGGGACGTTCTTAATGAAAAATTCAAGGTATTTCAAGGCAGCTTACCCCTGACTAGAGGAGAGATAAGTAATGACTTCCTTGACAACAATCCTACAAGCTCTGATTCCTCTAAAGCTGCTCTACTTCAAGACAGCTTTCAGGAGAGGAAAAACCAGGGCTTAGAAAGCATTTAAGTCCCTGTCCTGCCAGGGACCCACAACTCCATCAGCTTCCATGATAGCCAAGGATAAATGCATAAATGCAGTAGGCTAGTCATAAATAGATATGCTTTATCCAAATGCAAGCACAGCTTTGCAGTGTAAACTACATTTCATTTTGGGCATGGGGGTAAGAGAAGCATCAAATATGTTAGCTCGCCAACTGTAAATTAAAACAAAAGAAAAAAACCACCATTTGCCCCCCACGCACCTTCCCCGGAACTGTGAGATTTAGTACACCAAGATTTAACATCTCCATTAGAAAAACGAGAAAGATACAGCAGAACATATGGCATGAAGAAGGTGTTAAATGGCAGAATTTGAAAATGGTTTGCAAGATGCTCCATAAATATTCCAACCCCAAACACAAGCTGTTTTGCAGCAGACTCTTGATGGAAGTTTATGTACACAATAAAATGATACTTTTCTTAGCTCACAAATGGCCTGTTCTGATGACATTGAATGGCGTGATGCAGAATTAACATGCCTGCAGGAGGAGCTCAGAATCAGGCAGGTGCTGGCTTGGTCAGGCAGTGTCACTGTTATTGTTTCTACTGAATAGTGGACAATATTCAGTGGACAATATTCAGTGACAGCAACGACTGTCATTGCGTCTATCAGCCCTAAGGATAAGCTCTCAGGAAGAGCAAAATCAATGCATTTTACAATCTTTATTTCTCCAGCATCCAGACATGTACTGCTGTCTGTATAATTCTGGCCCTATTTCAGCAGAAGCTAGGATACATATTTTCAAGTGAAGTCAACAAGAGACAGATGAAAATCAACTCCTAAGGCTTCTACTTAGCGTATAAAATTATTTGGGTGTAGCTACATATAAGCTGACATCAGTTAACTAGAGTTTCCTACTAGGTATATTAATAATATATTCACAAACACTTAACAAGAAGAAGAAGACAAGAATTCACGTAAAACCTAGGACTATCCAAGCTGTTATTGCTGAATGCCACTGAGAAGATTCGTTGACATATGAAATCCTGCAGAATACTAAGAAAGGGAATTTAGAGTGCTTTGGGGCACACTATAAATTTTCATGCGAGTGTGAGTTGCCACAAATGTACCTACTGTTCACACAAATGAGACATAAATTTTCATCTATTGATCCCAACCCAATCCACTTGCTTTGAATGAAGTGAAAACACAAGTGTGTGCCTGAAAGCTTCACAAACTGAAATCTCATCACAAAAACAGATATTTCAGTCAAGCCGGGACTGTGATTCAAGAGAACATTTCCTCACTGTGTTCCCTCATTTGGATCTGTTTTTGGGTGGTACTCAAAACACAACACCTAAAATCCAGCACAGTAGGTAACATACCATTTTATTGTGAATGTTTTCTTTCACCTTCAAGGGATCTCTTAAATGCTAGTCTTTAAGGGACTCATTTGCTTTCCTCTGCACAGGCCTCCAGCTGGTAGCCCTGCAGTAAAGCCACAACTTTCCTCTTTCATGATTCTTACCTCAAATCCTTTTGTGCATTGGAGAGATGCTGACAGAAAAAAAGAGTTGGACAAAGGTGTCTTGGCAAGGACTCAGACAACCACGGCTGTGATGTGCCTCTGAACTGCTTCTCCTCAATGTCTTGTAAAGCATTGATGCTTCTTCCTTGGGAAAAATAATGCAATACACTGGGATCGTCTTTTTTAAGCTGCTGATATAATCTACATCTAAAACATATAACATAAACTCTTACTTATTTTAAAAGAAAGAATGCCAATGCCTTTACAGACAACTATTCTGCTTGGAAGCAATGGGCCAATAATTTACTGTTATTCACTTGCAATATTGTAAAGGTAGTTGGAAGTCCTAGAGAAAAGAAACCATTTGTGGGGACTGGGAGGAAAATGAACCAATGTAGATAGCAGAACAGGTAAAATGGAGGAAGAGAGGAAATGGAGGGCAATTGTGGACAAAATGCAGTCAAAAATGCTTATGCATAAATACTCATTCTGCAGGATGCTGTCTCTGCCAACAAACATTGTGGCAGCATGTTATTTAGCCAGTTTAAGTTCTTCAAAGGTTCAATGTTCTCCTAATTTATTTAGTGACTCCTAAATCCCCTCCTCCCTTCTTGATTACCCCCCAAGCCCTGCCCATTCCCCTGCCAGTCTCACACATGTCCAGGCTCCTTGTTCTAGGCCATTCCCCAAGCAACATCTACCCAATGCCAATTCTCCCTGAACTCTTCCCTACCTCTGGGAAGTTTTGTTAAGTTCAATAAGCAATTGGTTGTATGAGTATGTACCCTCCTCTCCTGTCCCATGAATGTACCCTCCTCTCCTGTCCCATGATTGAATTGCTCATCTGTCTGTCCCCAGTTGAGTCCTCCCATGTTTTCTCCTGATTGGTTTGTGTCTGGTGGCCACCCCTTGTACCTCCCCCAATTTAAAACCCCATGCTCTCGTTTGTTCAGTGCTCTTGTCCCTGCTCACTCATCCTGGAATAAACCCTCCTTGGACACAGCAGACAAGAGTCCCTCTTTCCTTTCTCCTGTCGCTCCTCCACACGTTATAACATCGGCCACTCAGCTGAAGAGCAGTGTAGCTTTCCTGCTCTGCACTGCCACCCGGGCCACAGAGGGCTTGGGGACAGCCCCTGTCTCGAGGGCTCATTAAAGGCTGCAGCCATGTCAAAACATAATTCCTTACAGGAAGTGTGGGTGCTGCAGGGTAAACCTAGAGCCCGTGAGGAACCTCTTTGCACAATCAGAATAGTCCATCTTGGTTCAGAGGATTCAACTGGTAGGTTGCATCAGGGTTGTGGACTGACATGGAGGTAGACAGACATGGAAGCACATTGTCCTGGGTTTCATGCTCCAATCCCTCTCTGTACCAGCCTCACAGCACAGAATCTTTCCACAAGCCACCTGAGACCTATTTTGAGACCAGGTGGATACTTTACATCTGCCATTCCTATTGAAAGACTGTTCAAGGATTTGCTGCTCTGAGGGTTAGATAACTCTTTTAACCTTAATGCAATTGAACATGATTTATACATGCTTCTTCTCCCCCTCTCATGTACTACTGTATTTGTTTAGGGTAATCAATCTCCTCTCATCCTTCATTAGATTAGCCAAGTCAATAATTATAGATTTCCATTCCCCATATTATTCAGGTAGCTTCCACTTGGTCAAGGTTTATTTAATATTACCTAGCTGTGCAGAGCACTGCACACAATACTCTAGATGAGGCCTCAGCTGAGTCTCAGACAACTGAATATTTTTTTCCTCTCTGTTGACAGTATCTTGAAATTGCCCCTGCTTTCACCCTTTTTATCTGCTCTCTCATACCTGTGCTACATAGACCTGTGCTTGAGCAGCCTGTTTCTCCCTCATCATACTGGTTTGAACTCAGCTGATGGCAATCCTGTTGACAGCTGAGGGTTTTGCTCTGAATCTAAATGTGTCTAGCCTTACACACTGCCCTGGGCTGAGTATTCATCTTCATCCTATTTCTTCTCTTGTCCTTAAGGTCTTCCAATTCTCAGAGTGTAACACTCCAGTCTTGCATTTCATTGATGGCCATTCCTTCAGCTGTGTCATCACTGCAGTCTATTTGCTCCTTCCTCATTTTGTACCAGGTTTATTGGTGAAAATACTAAGCAGCATTGGTTTAGAAACCTATCTTTAAAAAACACTACTAATAGCATCCTTCCAGCTTGAATGCTTCCCTTAATAAATTGTGTCATCTCCCCACTAGAACAGATATTTTAGCTGTGTACAGTTGTTGCAAAAATCTACATCTTCCTCACCTAAATATTTAATTTCATGTTCTGTAATCTGTCAAATGCTCTACTGTGGCTTAAGCAATACTCTGAATTTTCTTTGCCTAAAATGCAGGCATATTACTGGAAAAAAAAAAACAAAACGTAAAGATATGTTATTATGCTGTGTTTGTCCTTTAATGTATTTAGGTTGCATTTGATACTGTTTTCTTTTATGTGTATATACTCTATTATTCTTCCCTTCAAAATGAGTACAAAGCCAATACATACAAATGCATTTAGTGAGGTGTTATGGGTTGACATGGTTTGGTTTTTGGTTGAAGGAGAGTGTGGGGTGTTACCCTGCTAGGACCTAAATTTCCATTAGAAAAGTTGAACACCTATGAGAGGCCAGTTCTTGTCTGTTGGCAGGTAGTTTAACCACTGAGAAAACAGGATGCGACTTTTGTTAATACCCTATAAAAGCTGAGAAGGGCAAGCAGCCGCCCTCTTTCTCTCCTGGTAGCGACCAGGTCACACCTGGCGGCGGCTGCCGTGAGGGGCCGGGCCGGGCCCCAGGGAGCCGCTGCCCCTGCGGGAGAGCGGCCCCGGCCGTGCTCGGGCCCGATAACAGCGAGCAGCGGGGAGGGGAGGAAAAGCCCCGGCAGCTGCCCGTGTCGCCGGCCGGGGCTGGGGGGATGTTCCCCCCCTTTCCTGAGGCCTCCGGGAGCCGCTGGCCCCGCGAGGGAGCGGCCCAGCCATGAGACCGAGGGGTGGAAAAGGAGGCACNAGGCATCCTTAAACAGTACCCCTAATAAGCAGATTATGACCCATATGCAGTGTTGGGAAAACTGCTAATGGGTTGGATTGCACAGTTTGCAGAGGCTCCTTTCAGGCTGCTGCAGATGTGGGGCATAAAAGCCACCTGAGAACTGTTCTTAGTGTGACCATGTCTCCATGGGACTCAAAAAGATTCCCTTCCGAAAGAACTGGCGGAAGATTATTTTTTGAACAGTAAAACTGACTGAAGTTACAGGTTTTGTCTTCTTCATGTTGTATGTAGGAAAGTGAATACTTGTGGGAGGAGAGAAGGATGGTCTGAAAGTTTCATTTGTTGTTTATTTAGTTTTTTTCTTCTTAATGTGTGCAAATAAATTATCTTTTGTAATTTTAAGGTAAGCTTGTTTTGCTTTTTTTGAATTCTAGTCATATATAAAATTGCAAACACTAAACCCCTCACATTAATGGGTGCATTGGCTGGGAAACGAACCAGAAACTGGCAAACGTGAAACCATTACATATTTTTGGTGTTTCTGCCTGGATATCGAACTAAAACCTTGACAACAGGTCTGTAACTTTTTAGATTGTTTTTTCCTTTTTGGTCAATGCCTAAAATATTGGCAATACTTCTGCTGTTCTCTGTTCATAGAAGCCCACTGTGACTTCATTCCGTGGTAGAAGATCCTTGTGCTGGACCTCCATTTTTCACATGCCAGTGCCTTCTAAGGTGAAAAGTCCTTGTGATCTGGAGTGAACTGAGACCACAAAATTTGTTTTTCTTGTCTTCGTTGTGGACCCTTTCATTCCCTTCTTTCCATTAGCCACTTTCTCTATCATTCATTCTCTTTCCTCCAAATTCAACTTCAAAGAAAAAGAAGAAAAATATTTAACATCTTTAATTCTATCCTCATTCTCATTTCACAGTGCTTCAATTTTTTTCCTTGTTCTTTTTATTTGCATGGTTGAAAAATCTTTCACAATTTGCTTAAATTTCCTGTCTCAGCTTGACTTTGGCAGTTACCATTTTACTCCTGCCCTTTCTGACCTCTCAAATGCAGCTTTAGCACTAGTTCTGACATATGTTCTCACTATGCTCTTACATATGGGTGATTTCTCTCTTCATCTAAATTCCTTACTTAATAAACACTAAAACTGATTGAATTGTAAAACTGCAGAGAAGTCATGAATATTTTCATAAATAAACCCACCACATTCGGATCATTACTATTTATGAAATTGTGGTATTTTATACTGAGAAACATATGCTGATCAATGTCAGTCTTTCATAAAAGATCAAGAACTACAAATATTTTGAATCAAAATTATATAAACCTCTTTCTTCCCTGAAAACTAAAACTATTTTCCAAAGTATGGTTACAATACCTTAAAGCAAAAAAAAAAAAACAAACCAAAAAAAACCCAAACCCAACCCAACAAAACAAAAACAATCAACTCTGCACCACAGCTGTATCTAATAAAGATTTCCAATCATGCATTGCACAGTCAGTTTAAAAAAGCAAAGCTTTCAAATCTGAAGACAGGAAATGGAGTGTATCTACTTACAAAACAGATAGTTGAATTAAACCCTTAAATGATAAAATGGGTGAGGAAAGAGTATAAATAAAATAAAAAAAATATTAGTGAGCATACTGAGTAGATTATACAAAGGATTAATATGGTAACCTATGACTTTTTCCATTATGTTTTCTTCAGAAAGTGGTACAGTGTCTGGTCTATGAAGACCTACATTTTCTCATTGTCACCATCTATGCTTCAAAAATAATCAGGGGAATGAACCCTGACCAACCTTATTCTTTTTTCCCCTCTGCATGGCAACTGTGCCTTCAGGTTGCTTTCTAGTAAGTCAGTGGCAGTCGTTCCTGTCTGAGGCAGAGGCTCATGGTGTGCAGTTGCTGATGGATTAGAACCAAAGCAATAAATCACATAATCTCTGCCTCAGACCTGCACCTTGACTTCTCAATGAGCAACATGATTCAACAGTTAGATGGGAGTTGGAAAATGGATCTTGGCAAGAGGTTGTGCTTATCATGAAACATGGTAATAGTGACTGGTGCAACATCTTAGGGGATTAATTTGAAACAGAGGCTGCTCGCTTCAATGGGGGAACGATTTAGCATTAAACAAACATTTGCCTTAGTAATTAATATATGCCCTATCCCTCCTTTCACTTTAAACATAACCGTCTCTGAACACAGTTTTTCATCACCTTTTTTGTTTGCTTAACTGGTCTTCTTCAAGTGTCAGACAGCCAAATAGCTTGCAGTGAAATGTAAGTCTATTTCCTTTCTATGAACTGCCTTAAAATGCAAAACATATTCCAGGATCTTCTCCTCAGTTTACCAGGCTTTGAGTACTAAAGAAAGATGTTTTATATCTAAGCAGACAAGTCTATTTCTGATAGAAATGGGAATATGGTGTGCCATGTATTCATCAGGCCTACATGTCTTCAGCGGTCTTTCTGAATACCACTTCTTAAGCAATGCACCATCCAGGATGAATAAACTGTGTAGTGTTTCTCTAGATTTTTACCTGTTCCTATGTAGAAGGTCAAACATACTCCAAAGGAGAACCAAACAACTTTAAAAAGGAAGAATGGACTCGTACGTGTTTAAAGTCTGTATCATCTAACTTCTGTAGCAGCTTGATAAACAGTTGAGGAATATAAAGGGATTATGCTCCTGCCTCTTAAATCTTGACATAAGTTCTAGGTGGAGGTAGAACAATGATGATTATTCAGAGTGACAAAGGATTCCTGTATATCCAGTTTAGATATAACCAGAGAGAATAAACTTGCAAGTATCTCCCAGCTAGTCCAGCCTCTTCCCCCGGACTGCATAATGGAGCAAAAAGCTATAAAGTAACCATTACATAAATAATGTATCTATTTACTTAAAGTTCCAGAAGAAAATAGTTAGAAAACCCATGCTTTTCCAAAACTCCTCCATCTTCTGTAGGATGGGTAGAATTTAGGTGTAGTTCATATGTTTTCTCAGGTCTTGGAATACCAAAACATGTAGATATCACTGTTCTGAGCACCCAAAAATCCCAACACAGATTTTTGCCTTAACTTTCATGAAGCAAGCTAAGAGCAGCTAAGTATTGAGCACTCTCCACATGGGGGGCCGTCACTACTGATGATCATGGGATTCCAGCTTCAGATTCAGCCACACTAGAAATCCAGAACAAAACACTTCCTGGTATCCAGCATGTGGTCCTTTCTCTCATTTCCCATGGCAATGAGTCTATCATTTTCTGAATGAGATTTAAGCCTGAATTTGTCTGGAATTACACACTGAGGAATCCCACAAGATCTATCTCTTCTGTGCCAATTACAAACTTGTGAAATCTGGAATTTATACAGAAAGCAGCTGCACTTTTTCTTTGATCTATTAGGCTTTTCTGAAGCCTTGGCAGAGGTGGCACCATCCCTACTACAAAGAGATACAGTGTGAAATCCCAAAACAAACCCTTCTGTGTCTGTGATTTTAACTGCTATTACTATAGTCAGTGAAATATGCCCAGTGACATGGAGCAAAAAGATACAAAGTTGAAAGAAAAAACTCACAATTTGAGACAATAATATCTCCCCATGCTTAGATACTGGGGATAGTTGATGCCTTGGGTTAGAGGATAAGGAAGGCAATGTCAGGAGTCTGAGCCAGAAGTCGGACGCTGAAGTTACAGTCCAATGATCTTCTCCATGTGGAAAATTCAGTGCTGTTAAACTGATGTTCTATGGACAGAAATTGATTCATTAGATTTTTCTGATGTTTCAGTAAGACTATACTCATCAATCTTTAAAACCATTTATAACCCTAGAGATATACAGTCAAATTTATCATATTCTGGCATAGAAGACATCATGTACAAGCTGCAACCTTTAAGAAGAGAAATTGCCATTAAGAAATTGCTCCATCTAAAACTGCCAATATTTTTACTATAACCAGTGGTGATGGAAAAACAGATCAAGCAGATCTGTGTCAGATACTGTAGAAGAAGCATGAGAGATTAAAAATTAGCCTGCATCGGATTTTCTTACCTTTTTTTTTTTCCAGTGTAGTCTCAATGTGTTTTATGTTCTTTAATGTTAGACCCTTATATGGGAAAAAAGGAGACAAACAGGAAATAAATCACACACTTCGACATGAGGCTAAAATGTCACTGAACACTACACACTCATGCTGGAGAGGTTAAGACTCAACTATTTAAGCATAGATCTTTTATAAAGACTCCACTACTGAAAAATGCCTTTTTACTTCTTACATGAATTGAGATTAATTATAATGCCCAGATGACAGAATATTAGAATGAATTGAAAAAAAGAGATCAGATTAATTTCTTATGTGTTGAAGCTATTAGCTTAAAATAGTCTTTAATTGATTTTTAAATGGTTTTAAAATGGTTCGTGTAAATTTGGCCAGACAGTGTTGAGATGAGACCAGACTCTGAGAGGTTCAATCAAGGTAAGTTTCTCTGCAAGGCAGTTACTCAGCCATTTTGGACAGTTTCACGCCTGGAATTCTATCCCTCAATTATCTAAAATCCATCAGAGTTAAAACTGTGATCATGAGAAACAAAATAAGAAGGGTTGCAGCTTGACATAAAATCGGTACTTGAAAAGAAGACTGCTCCAATACTAGTAAATGGGCTTGATAACTTTCAACTAATGTGTCTTGCAAAGAAGGGTAACAGTTCCACACACCATGAAAATTAATTTTTCCTATGAGGCTGGTAGGTAAAGTTTCATATTATGAATCAGTGGCATTTTACCCATCTGTTTGTACTTAATGAGAATATGACATCTTGGATGTCATGTGAGCTCACTGAAATTAAGGGAGTATAGCTTTAACTAAACCCACAGGATCGGGATCTATTAACATGAAGAGGTTGTGAGTGGATTTTTTCATTAAGGATTTTGATATTTTGCTACATGTCTACTTCCAGGACAGGACTGAAGATCAAGTGTTTCAAAATTCTCAAAGGAAAATGTTCAATGACCAAAATAATCAGAGTCAATTGATTTCTGTATTATTATACTGTAGTATGATCCAGGTATAAAATACAAATACCAGAATAATTTCTGAGGAAGATCTAAACAGAGTCCTTATTATAAGAACACTGCATTACAGTGATGTGCACCCAACTCAACAAATTTATTCATTTTCATTAGAAGTTGCATTTTTGATGGAATTATATCCCAGTGTTTTTTCTGAGCCAATCTCTCTTATTACATATTTACAGAGAGACAACACATGAAGACTGAGTAGTTTTTGAGTGTTGAAATGCCAGTGATTTTGACAGATATGCAAGCACTGGAAAAGATATTTGGAGCAGCTATTAATATATGATTAATAAATAACTAGAATTAACAGCTGAGCTAATATGAATGCATATTCAGATGTATTTTTTTTTACACATTCATAGGATGCATTTGTGCAAGAGATAGAACAACAGCAAGTTAAAGGTTATTTATATAAACAGACTACAAGCAAAGTAAGAGACACTGTTGAGTAACCCTCCCCATCATGAGGAGGAGGAGGTTAAGAAAAACCAGCTTTTATTCCCTGTCACTCATAATGATTAAAGCTCTTTTCTCTAAAGCAGGCAATGCTGGCTGCCCTCACACAGACTCCTGGAATGAGAACAGCTGCTGTGAATAAGATAGGGTAAGATCTTCAGACCCTCAGGGAGGCATGTGCTAGGAAGCAGCAGCAGTAACAGGGTGTATAATGTAAATGAAAAAGCTCTGGTAAAGTGGAGTTCTGCCAACAAGCAGGAGCGAGAAAGAGATTACTGGCAGTGGGGTGGGACAGGAACCCAGGCTATCAATAGAAATGAGAATGAGCTATTAGAAGCCTGGAGAGTTGGCTGGAGTTTCTCCAGACACACCCCAGCATGCTTCACTGTCCCTGCACCTTCTGTAGGTACTGGGGCAGTAAACATGCCAGCTGGAAAGGCAGAAAGGATTAGAGTCAAACACAGATATTGACTTAAAGGTTTTATAGCCATTTTCTTGGATAGCTGCTGTTCAGCTACCTTCTTCTGTCATTTGAGAGAACTTGCAGAGTCAGTCCCTGAGATAGTGAACTGCACTTCTCCTTTTGTTTGTGTTGAAAAAAACAGTACCATGCTTTGCCTGCCATGTTTTGAAGACCAATAGTTGTACACTTCCACAGCTCTTTAAAAGGATGAGTCTTTCCCGTGTGCTGTTATTGGTTCTTTTAATTCATCAAATATAAGTACAGTTCTCAGGGAACTCCTGTAAGGCTCGCATACAAAATAATGTGAAGTGTAACCTACTAATATGACCTCCATGACTCTCTTATTCATGCATTTTCTGCTTTGAATGGTCTAAGGAGGTGATAAAGAAAAGTAAGGTTTCACAAGACTCATCATTTAACCAATGCTCCATCTCTTTATTTCATCTTATCTCTTTCTAATTTAAAAAAACCAGCTCAGATGTTCTGTCTAAACACAACAAAAGGAGGTTAGAATTCCTAATTATCAGTAGTGAAACACAATCTAAAATAAGACCTGTAACTCTGATACGCACTGCAAGATGAATTCAGGTAACTGAACAATAAAATGGAAAGAGGAATAAAGAAGTCTAAGGAGAAAAAAATCCAAAACCAGAAAAAAACAGAAGTGCCAGCATAACTTTATATTCAGTTACAAGTCAGGAATATGTAAGAAGCAATTATTTTCACTACATTCAGAATCCTCATGTAGAAGATTACTTCAGTGCAGGCTACAGAGTATTTAATAAAGAAAGGCTTGAAAGCCCACAGGGTATAAAAGCTTTTGTATGATTTGAAGAGACATGACAAACATGCTCATCAGGATTATTTTCACAAAAACCTAATTTTTAAGCATATAAGATGTGCTAAGTAAAAGCCTTTACTATCTTCCACATTTCTTAGAAAATCTGGCTGATGTTCATGTCCTCTGTATGTTCATTAATCCAGTGCTTTAGGACAGGAGGCAAAGGATATTGTAGCCATCTTCAAAGCTACAAGTCTGTATAGTTTTAATGGATAGTAGAGTTAGAGCTCAGACCTTCTCAAGCATGATAAGCAGAATAACCAAATACTGAACATAGCAAACAGTTGTGCCTCTATTGACTGAAGACTATTTTATCTATTAAACTGTTGACTGTTTTTATCATTTTATAAATTATGCTTCTTAAACATCTAAATCTGGACAAAAATAAATTTTATTACCAGCAGCTATAGACATCACATTATGTATACCAACATTTAAACACAAATCCTTTGATTCTCAGGAACTGTCTTTCTACAGCTTGAATTAGGCTTCAGACTGTAACTCCACCCACTCACACAGCCATGAGAGAGCAAATGAAAGACACTATGCCAGATATAAAAGTGTAGAGGGGCAGTCATGAGTTCTATCTCCTGGTATCAAAAACAAGGCAAAAGCTGGAGGTCAGACAAGATGGGCCAGGCTGGGGCACACCAGGAGAAACATAGTGCCATTCAGTACAATTGAACTTCCCTGTGCCATCAACTGGCTCGTCAGACATGAGTTATTATTGCAGTAAGATAGCCATGACTCCATTATCTTCATGCAGGGAAAAGCTCATTTTTTATTTTCACAACTCATTTTATACAGTTTTTACAGACCTTGTGTGCAACTTTAATTGGTTAATTGCTTTATTGCTAGTTACTTTATTGGTTAGTAAAAGGTACTCTACTTGTCCATCAAATCTCTCTATTCTTGGTTTGTTTACATATTTTCTTTACTGATTCTCATGGGACAAATCCCTTGTTATTACAGGTGTATTCGTTTTTCAACCCAGGAATAAGCTGCTATGCTAACAAGTTTTCATATCAAGATCGTTTTGGCATGGGAACTTGCAAATTACTTAGAAGAAGTGACAGGCTAACTTTGGAAATTTAGCAGAGCAGGCCTGATCTTATGAGGCCTTTCTTTTATAATTCTTTTACCTGTCACGACAAGTTCCTACTGTTTTCTTGAGAGATTGGGCTTGTTCTACTCAGGTGGCCAGAGAAAGTTCTCCAGCCCTTCATGGACCTGGCAAGAATTAAGGACGCTTGTAACAGGCATTTAGAGGTATAACAGGTTGCCTAACACACTTCTCTGCTGTCACACAGGACTAAACACACCTATGCCAGTCCTGAAAGTTATTGTTCTAACAGGAGAACCCACACTGGACACATACATACACAGACAACCAGTGTGGGGATAAACAACCTCCCCATGGCCACATTCCTGTCAGAAGACTTCTTCTGGAAGCTTTTCCTGTTGCAGGGCAAAATTAGTTTGCAGCTGGTTTGTGTGGATGAGCACTAATGAGAAGCTGATTGTTATGATGTTTTTTTCCTAACATACAGCATATCCACAATAGATATTTACAAAAAGTTGAGGATGCATTTTATTGTGTTTCCAGCCTTTCCTCTTGCTACCATGAGGGTTGGAAACTGCTTGCACTTTCTAACAGCAAGCAGAATGAAACTTAGTATATTTGCCAGAGTACCTGCTCACATTATTCCCTCTCCTGTATTTTGCCTTTCACAAGTAGTATATTACTTCCGTACAAGACAAGACAAAACCAAATAAGACATCAAACTGTATGCAAGAAGTATGTTAAACTAAAGCAAAGAACATTGCTGCTGTTTCAGTAACAAATTAGTGGAGGCCCTCAGTTATTTTTGTAAAAGCTAGGCACCAGAAAAACAATCACCAGAGTTGTTTTCCTTCTTTAAAACAAACAAAATATACTACTTTTTCCTGACTATCTTGCCAGCTCCTTGGGCAGGAAAAGGCATCCTGTCCCACAGAAATTAGGCAGTGTTTTATATTGAGAGACAAGGACAAGGTCTGCACTGAATGTGAACCAGCTTGTGTATGTAATCACTTCTGGTGGTCTACTGGTCTGCTTATACAGCTTTGGATTCTGAACTTGCTACTCAGCCCTATTCAGGTGCAAGCTAAAAGCCAGTCAATGTAGAGATAAAAACAGTCCTGTGGATTTTGAACTGAAACTTATACAACAGACAGAGCAAAATGAGTCCTTATGCTGAGGCAACCACTCCTTGCATGGTCAGTTAAAAACCTATGTGTGGTTTAACAACCCGTGTGTGCCTTTCCTGCCAGGAGCAGGAACCATGGTTAACACAAAAGGAAAACATGGAAAATGGCAGGTTCTCCATTTGCCTTTTCAAATGGTTCCAGCTTCTCATTCATATTAAACACAATTCTGAGCTCTGTTTCAAGAGCATTGTTTCAACAAATTGCCTTAGGGAGTAGACATCCACTTTCCCAACCTCTGTTTGATGCCCTGCAGAGAAAATAGTGCAATGCTACTGACAGTTCACAAAAAGAAATGCCATAAAGGAAATAATGCACACTTTTAATCTCCCAAACAACCTATTTTTCTGTAGCTATTTAAAATTTTAATATAAACTGCAGAAAATGCCCTGTATGTGTGGCTTGTTTTCTTGTGATCTCACCAGGTCCCTCTCATTATAATAATGGAAAAAGCAGTTTAACTACATTCAGTGAATTTCAGCTTCTTTGCCCCCACAGAGGAATCTATATAGTAGCAAAATGGCAAAGCACAGAATTCTATTTATCCACAGATGTTGTGGCTGGAAGAAGGAACTAAGTTTGTTAATGAACTCCTGAGCCTGGTTCTTTGCAGAGTGCATGCTATATGCCAGCCTCAATATAGGACCAAAACTGTTTGAAATGAAAATTCAGTCCATTTGCCCTCTGTACTGCAACCAGTGATGACTAACAGTATCATTGAATGAAAAATGAAGTGCTGATGCAGTCACAGCTGGAAAACTGCACCCTGTGATGAGTACAGACTGGTGGGTGCTCAGGAGAAAGGGAAAAGATTGTTAAAGAGATGGCACAATTGTCCTAGAAAGACAGGCAAGCTAAATGGCACTTGGCTAGGCTAGCATGGAGCAGGGACAAGTTTATTGAAAGCCCTCACTTGAACTGTCCACTGTAAAAGGCCTTTGCTGGAAGGGTGTCTCAGGGCAGCAATGCTCCAGAGGTAGTTCCAGTCAGAGTATGTGTGGATCTTATTTCAGAGAGATACCAACAGATTTACCAGCAACACTGTAAATTTCTTCAGTAGTACTGTGAGAGAGAAAACATACCTAAAGAAAATGCTGGGGGTCTGAAACTTACTGACATCCTTAAATTAACCAGGTCCAATTGATGAAATCTGCAAGAGCTCACTCAAATATCCAAGACACTGTTTGCCAGTGTGACTGAAACACAGAAAAAAATAAAATTCACTTTTATGGATCTTCCAATGCCCAAATAGAAATAGTATTTAAGTTAAAAATTTTCATGATTTTGAAGAGGCTGCTATTTGCTGTTTTGCACAGAAGGGAAGAAGGCAGGTGTCATCCAGTACAAGGGCTGTAGCCAAGTAGTAGAGTATTTAAGGAAAAGAGGGGAACAATTTACAAGTAACTGAGAGAAGTTCAACACCAACTACCTTATAGTAACAAGTACAAAGCAAAAGAGATCAATTCTACATAAGGGAACTAGAGAGGCTAATTTATGACAGTAATTAGGTCTGAAAACAAATGCAATACACCTGAACTCCAAACAAGGACCAGCCTCTGTCCAAGATACCTTCAGATAAGGTTTCACAGACTGCTGACCTGTGAAGGGAGCAAAGAGGTGCCAAGCTTATACTCCAATTAGTCTCTAGAAGACCCAGCCTAGCTTTAACCACATCATTAAAAAAACCCAAACCCATGAGTTCAGCCATTCTGGACATCCATCTGAGCATCACCCTGTTTCTGAGGTGTAGTAAAACAACAGGGTTGGCCAATACCAGAATTTAATAATAGCCTTTTTCTTTTAGCATCTAGTCAAAGCATAAATGTCTAAAGCAATTCAGTAATGAACTTTCTCTTAAGAAGGCAGTATTTATCCCTTCAATACCATCATTAAAAACAAGGTACATAGCACACAGAGCACAAAGTAGGCATAAAGAGTCTCCAAAATAGAAAAAAATCATTGTGGGGGAAGGAACTTTACCCTATCTGCGTTTTACACAATCCCTATCTGTCAGGCCACATGATCTGATGCTGGTGATATCTCTGCTACATAAATCGGTATATATACAATTCTGTAAGGGCCAGCTGTCATTGTGGGGTAGGTACACTGGGACAGCAGGATGCATAACAGGATCTGAGGCAGGGCTAGTGGCACTGTTCAAGAGACTGGCTACTACCCTGCCTTCAAAATCCGACATGAAATGACTTTTTGAAGGTTACATGGTGGCAAGACAGCACTTGTGTTTAAGCATTTGTCTCTCTGATCACCTTTGGATTTATTTCCCCCTCCTTCTATTCCTGATAGTTTTGCCAAGTGCAATAAATGAGGCTTCCTTGCATGTCTTTTTTTTGTATGCCACTCAGCTCTGACCAGTAGATATTGTTTCCCCTCCTCTTCCCCAACTTCACATCCCTCTTTCTCAGTTATGGTGCCCTTATACAAAATGTCCTATTTGTAAGTTTTCATCCTCAATGTCTCATTATTAAGTTCTCAATTTCTTTTTTGACAGATCTTTCCCATCTTCACCTTTTTTGCTGTTTCAATTCCTGTTTGCTTGCCAGAGGACAGATTCCTGTCTCGAGTCAGTTAATATTGACTGACATCTGCAGAGCAGATAATCTTTATTTTTTGAAGCGTGTATATATTATGCATAACACATTCCACATAATCATACAGAGTGCTCTCATTTCTGGAAATGACTGCTCTTCCTGTTCTGTGTGGAAGTGATAAATACATTTCAATAGGTTTCACTGACTGCAGAAACAGCACTGCATACAATGCACCAATAAACTTACAAGAAATGCTTCTCAAGTGATATCTCATTTAAGTTACTGGGAAACAAGATATGCAGACAAAAGAGGTTTGTTTCAGCACAGTGCCCACTGATCTTGCTCCATTAAGAATGGAGATTTTGCACTGTCTAGATGTCTCATCTCCTTTTTCCTATATTGGTTAACCTGCCCCCTCCAGTTGCCTGTCAGCACCAGCTTTGACATCAGTCACCTATATCTCTCAGTCTTATCTCATATATCTTTTTCCCTGTTCTCACGATAAAGGGAACAACCTCTACAGCTTAATCCATAAGAATATTCTCTAGTTTTTCCCCTGTAAAAAAGTCTCCAGGAAACTATCTTAGAAACCAGTCACCTGGTAAGCAATTGTTTTGCTTTGGTGTTTTTAAAAAATAAACCGCAGAATTAACATGAGCTGTGACTTATGTCCTCCACATGCAGGCTGCCTGCCAGAAGAAGGTTCAGCAGAAAGGTGTTGAATCATCCTTGTCTTGTGGGCTCAGGGAGGCCGTGCACTTAAGCAGCCAGCTGGGCACAGAAACAGCAGCAGCCGTGTGGCTGCAGGCATGTTCATGCCATGCTGACAGCCCCCAGGCCTTCTCTTTCACTGGAGCAGCTCACAGCTCCAAGCCTCTGGCTGGTTGCATGCCTGGCTCTCAGCTTGGACACCCTCTGCTAACAGCCTTGCCTTTCTTTCTCTTCCAGAGGAAAGTACTGGAATGCCTCCATTCCCCAACAGTAATGCTGCTGTCTGGAGGAGACAATGTTGACAATCTGAAATTCTGACAGCTCCATTCCCGCTCTCTGCTGAAATGGTTTTGATCTTCCATCTATTTGGGAATCTAACTGACAGTGCACTTGTATCACAAAAACACTGCCAGACATTTTGCAATGTCAAACAAGCAAGAAGTCCAGAAGCATTACTAAGTGAATTCCACAAAACATGGAAATCCTTCCTTTGACCAAGTTCTTCTGGCTGACTCTAGATTTGCCCCAGGTAACCCAAAGATTAGTTCACAGAGGCATCCAAATGATTTTTATCATCAATCTCACGTCTGATTTGGGACTACAACTGCTGTAAATCCCCAATCCTAACTCAGCAGTAAGAGCATATTGTCACCCATTGCTTCTGTTCTCCTGTACTCTTGACCTGTAAATATGATGGTATTATCTTTTCCCCTAATGCCTCTGCCATCCCTAAAGTGCTCATGACTGCTCATTCTTTACACATGCAGCCAAGCATATTTACAGATTAATCAAATACAAAAGTGCTTTGTTTTGAAAGCTGTGTTTGTCCTGCAAACTGTAGTTTTTCAAGTGAGCACACCATAGAGTTCAGCCTCTGTCAGAAGCAAGACTCATAATGCCTCAGCTCAAAACACAACATCACTGCTGTTACAGCTTGGTGCGATGCCTTATTCAGCCAAGCAATCACATGGAAAACTTTGAAAAAGGCTTTGCTGAAGATAACTCAGTTGCCATAAACTTCAACTATGTGCTACCTCTGAGCTAGTAGTGGCTGAAATGTAAAATTTGTAGCTCTAAACCATGAAGGGCATCAGCATGAAGTGCAGTGCTAAGTTGTAGCCCTAAAAGAATATGGTGTCCAGTCACAGGTTTTGGGGCTAAATATCAGAAATTATGTCACTTTGATCACCTCCCTCGAAGTGCATCTCTGCTAGATGCTATCAGGGAACATGTCCACTCAAAGCAAGAAGGACTGGAAACTCACCACTTTTTACATGGGAATCTCCACTCATTCAGTCAGAGGAGAGTTGGCTGGTCCTGAGGTTAAGGACACTGGCTGCCAGTGCAGTAGGAAGCACCCTACGAAACCCTGGGTAAGTCAGTGGTCTGCACAGGAATGACATCTCTGCTTCTAAATGGGATAAGGTGCCTGCCTCACAGCTGGGACATGAATTGGAGCTGGGTTCATTGTCCTCAACTTACTAATCAAAAAGTGCAAGAAAGAGCAGCTTGGTTGTGATGTATAAATATCCTGATCCTTACACTGGGTGCTCAGAAAGAACAGGAATTTTCATATTAAATTCACATATATCCAGTACCAGAGGGAAGGAATTAAATCGTGTTCTGTGTTTACACAATGCTTAACACAACCTCTAAAACCTAAATGCAAATAAGTTAAATGGATGAATGAAAATTAATACTCTAGAGAAATGTACAAAACTTAAATAACAGATAGTTTCAGACCCCAAGAGACCACTGAGGACCTTTCCCCAATGACCTCCTTCCCAGAGATAACAATTCTGTTAATTTTTTTTATAAAAAGAGAAAGAAAGAGAGAGAAGAAATCAAATCTAAATATAGCCGAACTCTTTGCTAGTCACACATATTTGGCTATTTCCCCCAATAAGAAGCTTCTCAGGTTTCTATTTAAATGGGTCAGGAATGTGTTTGCTGCACCTGAAAGTTTCAGTGACTATGAAAGCTTTAAAATCTGTTGTTAATCCGTAAAGAGAACTCATGCAAAGTTAATTCATACTCTTGAATCGTCTAAATTATTACTTAATGTTAAATATTTGAAGTGAAAGATTTTCAAGGACTGTTGTAACTTTGGAGGAATATTAGGCTGAATTCACTTGAAACCTTGTTGGGAACAAATAATCTGCTTTCTGATTATTAACAAAGTATTCACTATTTTCTTCCTGTCAGCAGTTTTGTGTTTTGCAGTTATCTCCAGTTAGGCACACACAAATACCCACATGGAACAATACTGATATTAAGGAAAGGAGGTTAACATGTCTGACAAACCCAAATGCAGGAGGTAAGTGTACAAAAAAGTAAGTAGAAAATTAAGCCATCTTTCTAAGTCTGAATAAATGGAATTTAATGAAATTTACATGAAGCCAAGAAAACAATATTTTCCAAAAGTTAGTGCAAAACAATAACAAAGCCAGTTCCAGATCAACACAACATTCCTTTTGGGCTCTATCAATAATCTGTTTTTTATATGAACAATGCCAAAGGCTGAACAAGTAAGGGCAAATACCTTTATCACTAAATCAAAGAAGAAACAAACTTCTTGGATCTATTAAATACAGCAGAATGTGCTAAAAAGATTCTAACAGACATCCCTTCTTTTTCTGAATTCTCAATTTACTTAAAGCTATTGTTTTAAAAACAGGCAAACTTTATAGTATTTTACACTTATCACACATGAAGTTCTCCAGTTCATGCGATAAAATATTTATTCTAGAAGCCCTTTGAGAAGGGCCAGATCTGTAAAACAGAGGTAGCAGACAAGAACATATCAGGTCTGATCATTCACATGGAATTTTTCTGTGACTTATGGTAGTTTCATGATTCAACAAAATATTTACATAATTGTTTTTCAGGGATAGGCTAATATATCAGCATAGAGCTAATACTTAGTTCTAATGAGCCCATGGTAAAGAAATATCATCAAAGCTACCTCTAGACAGAAGACATGTACAGAAATGTCAGAATTTCTTGAAATGTGGTTTACACAGACTAAAATTCAACATCTGAAAATGTTATACTATCCTAAGCTGTTATGCAGTATCTTAGTGAGATGTTAAACACAGTTGCTACTCTCATTTTGGTAAACTTGAATTTCAGAGCTAATTGAAATTTGAAATGGTTCCTTGAAATAAAAGGTGTTTGTATAAATATAAAGGTGCAATTACTGAGATAAGTAGAAATGCAAGAAATTTATGTACATAATGAATCTCCTGAAGGAAAGATGATTTTCTTCTTCTTTCTCTCCCCAGCTCCACAGCACTGAAATGCACAATTCTTTTTGCAAAAGAAATTCTCCCTAGCTCAAGTTTTAAGAGAATCTGGAGGGGTAGGAGGCAAAGCAGAAAATTAAAAATTGCAAAGTTATTTCCCAAGCTGTTCCATCATAACTAGCAGCATGTCAGACAGTCACCTACAGCTGGTCATTGCTAGAATCATGTACACCACCCTTCCTTAATATAATGGGCTTGAAATCAACAGACCCACAAATTACCTAGAAAATAGGTAAAAAGAATTTGCCTAGAAGTACCTGTCTAGAAAGCATTCTTGAAGGGGTACTATGAGCTTTCCCTTAAGTGCTACACTGAATTCCATGCAGGAGCACACCATCTTCTGTAAGAGACTTAAGACTGCTAGCAGTGCCCAAACGGTTTGGTTTTCCTCTGAGATGTAGGGATTAAAAAAAATTAAGGAATGATTTCAAGTTCACAGCTTGTATTTTATCTCCTGCACCTTCTCTGTATCAGTTAATTTCCACTCGAGTAGTACATCATAAAACCCCCCTGATATTTTGACAAAATATACAGGGCAGGTACGGGAGAGGCTGTTGCTGTCAGGGCAAATTACTAAGTAGTAAGTCACTCATCATTGATACTGAACTTGCCTACAAGGCAGTGCTGCTCCTCGCCCATGGCATTTATTGTAGGTGCCTCAGGTACTGCTGGTTAGGTGCCAGATCATTTTCCCTTGACATTCCTTGCCTCATCATCAGATAAAGGATCCTCCTTCTTTGACTAAGCCTTTGTGAATTCTGCTGCCTCAGGTTGACCCTACCTTCCTTCATTTGTGCTAGAAGTGACTACGAGTTGCACTCTGGCAATTTGTCATGCTTGGTGCAGAAGGTCAGTGCTTGGCCTGTGGTTTGCTTAAGGAATTGGTAGTACAGAGGTACAGACAGCTGGCACTGCTTATTCTTCACAGTAGCTGGGCAGAAGCCATTATCTTCCTTTGCAAAAGCCTATTTGAGGGCTTTAAGCAAGCGTTTCCAGTTTGCATGCCCAGAGATTGCAATAACTATGCTCTTCATTATTATGGAAAATGAGATTTCTCAGTTGGAGAACCATGCTCTTTACTAAGGTCAGAACCTGTTGGATTTTTTTGTTGTTGTTGTTTTGTTTTGTTTTGTTTTGTTTTGTTTTGTTTTGTTTTGTTTTGTTTTAAGGTCAGGGTGAATAAAACTTAGGAGACATTTTTTTTGAAGGTCCATTTTGAAGTTTATTATTTTTATTTACTAAAAACTCATGAGATGTGAGCGTTTTATAACAAACTGAAAAAGTGAGGTAAAATGATGTTTGTTTTATGTTATTTAAGTCTCAATTATTCAATAAACAGTTGATATTTATTTATGCTTCTAACTTAATTATGATTACTCAAAACTCGCAATGCGTAGATCTTTCACTCAGAGAAAACAGATTCATGAAGAAGAAGGAAGAAGAAGGTGCAAAAAGACAGCTAACTTACATCTAGAATTTTTTTATCTTGGTTCTTATATACTACTATACATTAAAATCTTAAAAGTTAAGTTTTTCACCTTGTGAGATCACACAATACTATTTAAACTACACACACAATGTTTTTGTGCTATTACTCAATTTTTTAAGTCTTTTTCAAGGTCTCAGGTTAAACAAGGGGTTTAGTGGAGGGTTGGCACCCTCAGGTTCAGAAAGCTGGAAGCTTTCAGCTTCCAAAGTTCCAACAAGAACCCACCTGGATGGCAAAACATATAAAAAAAAGACATCATAAACATTCACGAGAGAGCAGCAATAGCAATGCAGAAGCTGCTCTCTTATCCTAGGTGGTAATGTGCTATTTCAAAAGGCATTATTACCTCACAATAACTCCATTTCCATCGTGTATAATGATTAATGGCAATTGCTTTTGTACTTCAGTATTTTTCAGAGAACACTTTGATGAATATATTAGTATCTCATTGCTGTAAGCACCCTCCTCACAACTTGGCCTATAACACAGAATTAGATTATGAAGCAGTCAAGGTGGATATTTTTCCTTGTTTTCATTTTTCCAGGAGATCAGTTTTTTGCTCTGATGTGGAGAAAATTGTTCAAGAGCTTCCACTTTAATCTAGACATGAATGGCATTCTGAGTCTTCCTAATGCATCTACGATTCCAATTCTCTGTTAGATTGGTCTAGTGTTAGGACCGTGATCAAAGAATACATTTTCTTCTGCATTCCTAGGCTTTCCCAATAATGTAAAATGCCAGTTTGTGGGATAGAAGAATAAGAAAGATGCCTTTTCTGGTTTTCACAGGAACCATTTTATCCCTAGATACTACATAATATCAGTGTCCTCAAATATCCTTTATGTGATGACCCGCATTAAAAAATCTTGCTTTTAGAAACTTCAGTTGAAGGGGCTTAGGTCTGTCACCCTTACTCTCTCTTTTGCTTCCTCAATTCTCCTTTATTTTTAAATACTCTCTTACCCCCACTGAAAACTCAGTGTTAGGATAGGGAATTACAGCAATAGGTTGCCTAGGGATATGTTGGGGTCTCCCTCATTAGGGTTCTTTGAAAATAGATTAGACAGTATCTGTCAGAAATAATTTATGTACTGCTTATCCTGCCTTCAGGCAGAAGGACACACTAGATGATTTTCTTTGGTGTTACGACTGTCAATAGGATTTCTGTACCTACACCACCTAAGGATTTATGAAAAGAGCAATCTCATATTTCTTTAGGTCAACGAATTATGTTTGTAGTCTCTAAGACATTGCAGCAGTTCCCATTACAGATAACACTAATATCTTGGGTAGAACAGTGAAGCAATTGTTTGGTAAGAATTAACTTACCAAATGTAACAACTGCGTAAGGTTGAAATGCTCCTGTGCTCGAAGGAAGTGTTCACAGTTAATGAACTATCATAGTCTTATTTAAGTCCATATCAGACCTTATATAAGGTTCTGCTAAAGGGCGAAAAAGGGATTATATAGGTGTCAAGGTATTCCTCTGATGATGTGATTTCCTTCTGTGTTAACAGCCCACCAAGCTGTATGCCTCCTTCAAAAGACTGCTGTGGGACTGATGGCATATAACTGGTGTGGTGAGCATGTGCGAGGTAAAAAATTTTACATGAGACATGCTGGAGAATAATTACTACTCTATGTCAGCTTGATGCTATAGCACAGACACAATTTGTGTCAAATTAAATTCTAATCTTTCCACATCAACCATATTATCAGAACCAGGTATTCTGCTATTAAAAAATATTGACCCCATGGCCCTCGAAAAACAAAACCAGTCTTAATCTCAGAAATGAAAAGCTGAGTTTCCATCTTCAAATTCCCTTCTTGCTTCAAATCAAGACATTAACAGAGGGATGTGACTCAGTGAAGCTTGGTTCATTGCACAGGAAATTATTTTCTGCTGCTGCTTTACCAAGAAAAAGTCACACTGTAAAACTTGGTGCAAGGTGAGTTAATAGACCTTAGTTTAGACAGCAAAATTCCTCACCTGAAATTTCTACTGAAGGCAGCAGTAGACTCAGGCATTAGTGCTACACACACACATGCACTTTAACAGAAGAGATCTCCAGTTTGGGCCTCTAAGAACTACGTAAAGGGTCAGAGTTTTCCACAACCTTGTGGAAAGCTTCTGTGTAACTCTCTCTGCAGATGGAAAAACATCACCATACACCAAAGAAACAAAACACCCACCAATGGCATTTTCAATTATAATGCCTAAAGTTAGTCAGAGACTGAGACCTTGAAAGTCTCAATATTATGTGATGCTGGTAGTAATAATTTATGTGTTTAGTCATTATTAGTCTGATAAAATTAATTTGCTGAAACAGAGACTCAGAATTAGGCACAAGTGATTGGCAATAATGATGTCTTCAAAACTTGTGTCTGGATTTTCAGTGGAGACTGAAGATTGAAATCAGAGATTTGTGCTGTTCTCTCCAACATGCACCTAAATGATAGCCAATTTGTTCTGTACTAACCTGAGTTTCCTAATCTTCAATTTTCACATATTTTTTCTCTCTTGCCATTACTCTTCATGTGAATAAGTTCAGAAGGTCTCCCTTTGATTCTATCTTGGGAGACAAAGAGCAACACACTGACATTTTTTCTATGAAAGAGAATTCTTGTTGTCATGAATTCAGGGCAATTGCAGAGTTAAATTTAGGACCATATTAATGAATAATCCCCAGTGCCGCCAGTCATCGATGCATTTTCAATACCTGCTTTCATTTTACTTTTTCAGATCCAAAGCTAGACAGAGTGTATGGAATCCCATGTATCATGTTTGAAAGGTTGAAGGATAGCTGGGATTTATTCCACAATAGCTAATTGGAATCTCTGCTTTTGGACTTCACCTGCATCCTTCTGCCAACACAATTATTTGTGTCATACTGGTAAAGTCATCAGAATGTCAGGAGAGAATAATTTGCTTCCCCAAGATTAAAGCAGTGAACACATCAATTTAATCCAGAGTTTTGGGAGACAGTCTATTAATCATCAACAAGGAAAAAGAGTTATGCACTAATAAGAGTTTTCTAATTGCTAAGCAAAATATGGGGGGGG
>VYXD01005296.1:58414-92263 GCA_013397195.1 Hylia prasina
TTGCAAACAACTCCTGGTAAGAACGAACAAAATGTTTTTCCTGTTCTTATCATTGCTTCACTTCAAGGCACCAACCTTGCATTGTCAACAGGAGTAATTCAGCTGAGCCTTAGAAACGTGACTCTGAATCCATACAACTACCAGGAAACCCTCTCCCTGTGTTTTATGACAGTAACCACATTGCTCTGGTGCTTTATCAGGTATGAGAGCCTTGAACGTTGAATCAAACAGGTATTTGGTGCAGTCTACCCTGGGGCTGATGGCATCTTGGAATAGCATGGCTGGTTGGGAAATGCAAGCTGCCAGGCCTGGTGGCTCAGGAATTCTTCTGACTCTCTGCTGTTTTGTAGGAATAAGAAATGGCCTATAATACAGGAATACTCAGTATTGCAATTGATTGATCTGTGTAGTGGGTGAATGATTCACAGAATTCTGAAAGTTTCAATAACACTCTTTTTTTTACTCTGTAAAAAAAACCTGCTAAGGTTGTGCTTCCTTCCCTTATTACTCTTGCTCACAGACATCCTTCCCTACCTCAGACTCACTGCACTCTTTCACCCCACAGACAGATCTACACCAGCAGAGTAAAAACCACCCTTCCTGCACAATAACATGCTAATAATCCCTGACAGATCCTCTTTCTTCTCTCACTCATAGCAAAATCTTCACAACAGCCCGAGTAGCCTTTGATGAGAAAAAAATACAGACTGGCCTTCAATTGTTTTCTGAGCCATCGTGTACTCTGAATTATTTATTGACAGATATTTTCATAACTGAGGATTCCATATTACTTAGCCTATTCAACCATAAATTTCAGTGACTTTTTTTCCCATGAAGGGCTTCCTTGATGTAACAGAAGATAGGACTTTTAGAATTTGGAGTCCTCCTAGCACTCATGGAAGTTACAGATCAATAGAGGTGGTGTGAAACAGCCTGGCACTGTTCAAAAGCACCAGCCCGCTCTGTTGCTGCATCTCAATTATGCTGCATGACACACCTGCTGTCCTAGCCCTGCTTTTCCCTTGAGGCAAGCCTGCTAATGTGCTAATTTATATGGTGCATAACAGGGGATTTGGAACAGAGGCCTAAGAGACTCCTTTTCACCTGGTGCCTTATTAGGGATTTGAACCCACTTTGCTAGAGATGAAAAGCCAGTGGGTATAAAGCATTTGTGCCATTTAATTCTCGATAGGCAGTCAGTGAATAATGGACCTGCAATGACTTTGTGCAGGTCATTTCCTTTAACAGATGTTCCTTTGTGAAGCTACTATCCCATAACAGTTTTTTGTGTATTTCTTTGTGCATTAACTATACACATTGAGGAGCTATTTATTTCTTTGTCATTAAACAAAATCAAATTAATTACATGTTAATAATAAGAAGGGAACAATTACATATTTTGTATTTCTACAATATTTCTGTGGATATCACATTCTCCTAGTTTCAGAAGTAAACTGTCTGCAGAAGAGAGAGCTTTTACTGCTTTGTTAATGATAAGAGAGACAGAGAAAGGTTTGGATGTAATTCTGAAAACTCCTAAACCTCTCCACAATCACAGACTCACAGAACAGCTGAAGCTGGCTTGCACCTAAAGAGATTATCTAGTCTAACTCTCCTGCTGAAAGAAGGGTAAGCTGGAAAATGTCATTTAGGACCATTTCCAGTTGAGTATCTCCAAGAATGGAGACTCCACAAACTCTCTGGATATTTTTTCCAAGTGTATAATACCAAGGAAAAAGCCTTTTTCTAATGTTTAAATGAAATATCTTGTATTTCATTTTGTGATCATTGCTTTTTATCCTCTCACTGAATACCATTGAGAAGAGTTTGGCTCTGATTTCTTTTTTCCCCTCCAAGCAGGCATTTAAGCACATTGATTAAAATAAACACAAGGTTAAATAATCTTAACTTTTACAGGTTCTCCTCACATAGAAGGTACTGCAGTCCCTAAATCATCTTAGAGGACTTTTCAATGAACCCACCTCCAGTATCTCCATATTTCCCTTGTACCGGGGAACCCAGAAATA
Organism: Hylia prasina; assembly: GCA_013397195.1. Lineage (NCBI taxonomy): Eukaryota > Metazoa > Chordata > Aves > Passeriformes > Sylviidae > Hylia > Hylia prasina. Next base: position 60,442 of record VYXD01005296.1, read on the forward strand.
GACCCAGAAGTAGACATGAAGTCTCAACAAGGCTGGGTAGGGGGGGAAACATCACCTCCTTCAACCTGGTTGTGTCACTCTTCCTAATGCAGATCACAATGCCCAAGAGAACACTGCTGACTCGCATTCACCTTACTGCTCACCAGGCCCTCCAGGTCTTTTTCTGCAAAGCTTCTTAAGTACATCTCCAGCACATGTGATTATTACACTGACACGTGGGGTTGTTACTGCCAAGGTGCAAAACTGCACATCCTTTGATTGAACGTCATGAGGTTCTTCTCTGCCCATTTCCCCAGCTTGTTGGTGTCCATCTGAATGGGAGACAGCTACGTCATGTACCAACCCCTACTCCCAGTTTTTTATTGTCAGCAGACTTGCTGAGCTTACACTCTGCCCCACTATCCCAGTGGTTAATGAAGACATGAAGAAGCACTGGTCCCTGGGGCACAGCACTAATCATTGGTCTCTGGCTGTACTTCATGCCACTGATCACAACCCTTTGAACCTCATATTTCAACTAGTTTTAGGAAGATGGTGAGACATCTCTCCCCACTTCATGTATGTGACAACTTCAATCACGTCTTTGTTCTTTTTATGTTTGGAAATTGTTTCCAGAATTATTTGCCCCCTTATTATGACCTTTCAGGGACAGAGATGAGGCTGGATCCTCATTCTTGTAATTCATGAAGACACAAGGGATATCTGCGTTCTTCAGTCTTCAGGAATCTCACCAAATTGCCACGACTTTTCAATGACTTTGCAAAGAGTGAGTGTCGCCTCACAATGACATTGGACCACACCCTCAGCACTCATGGGCACATTTTCTCAGCTCCTATGGACCTATGTATTTCCAGGTTGTTTAATATTCCCTAACCTGATCCTCCTTTAGCAAGAGTAGTCTTCCTTGCTCCAGATTTCCTCAATGGTTTCAAAGCTTGGGAGTCCTTAAGGCAAGAAAAACAAAATACTGAGTACCTCAGTCTTTTCATATTCTTTGTCAAAAGCCCCTTTGTCATTTACCACTGGGACCACGTTTTCTTCAGTTTTTATTTTGCTACTGATGTACTGGTAGAAGTCTTTCTTGTTGCCCTTCCTGAATCATCAGATTCAATTCCAGGTCAACTTTAACATTCCTTATAGAAGTCCTGCATATTTGGACACCATCTCTGTATTGTTCTCAAGGCTTCTTGTCCCTGCTTATACTTTATATACTCTGAAATACTGCATATCATCATATCTTAAGGAATGATGATAAGAACTGAAGGTATTTAGACAACTTCATTGGGCAGTTTCCTTAGCCACTTGGGATGGGATTTACTCCATCCAGTTTTAATGACCAGGAAGACACAAATCCAGTCTTAAGTAATCATCCCCTGATTAAACTTCAAGTGATGAATAATCTCCTGGAGGTGACTGTCTCTCCTGACTGAGTACAGAAGCCTTGAGGATTTATATACACTTTAAACTATGTGTCTAATTTTCAGATGACTAAAACAAATTCCATGCCTCAAACTCAACTGTCCTTTATTGAGCAGTCAGTAAAACAATAAGTATGTGCATATTTATACTTATGTGTGTGTGGAATAACATGTACAGGAGCTGTAAAACCAAACTCCAAGGTCCTTATTTCTATAAATTTCAAAAATTAGGACTGCAACCACAGTATACTGCTGTACTAGAGACGGAGCCATATACAGAGTTCTTACATTTCTTCTTAAATAGAAAAACATGACATTTCATAAAACTGCAACCATCCGCTGTATACAGGAGTCATTTTTGCTTAGTAGTGGTGAAGAACACAGAATATTGAAGCCAGTGAAAACAAGACATTGACAAACAACATTGACAGACAGGCTTGCTGTCAATGCATTATATGGACTTAGATATTTCAAACTTCTTGGAAGTAGGGTTCTGCAACCTTCAGCTGGCTTAACATTTGAAATTCTTGCAATATAAAAAGCTGATTGCTGTGTCTCCAGTTTGTTTGCTCTTCATTTCATTTGCAACCTACTTTCCTAGGTTAAGAAAATCTCTGATAGAAATGCAGCTACACAGTTACCCAAGAATGTTGCAGGCAAAGCTAGTTTAAATCTGGGAATAGGTGTAACAGTCTTCAGCAAATGCATTACTGGAACAGGCAGAATTTGGTGGCAGCTCCATGGCTTTGAGAAGCTGTGTCAAAGTCACTTCAGAAGGTCATGTGCTGAATCGTATTCAGAGCTTACACAATACTAGTGTATTGATACTATACAGCATCCACGCCCCTCTGCTTCACCTCTGGTACACATAAATTCTTCTTTTCTTGTATCAGAAGGCCAGGGAACCGCTTCTCACAGTGCATCAGAAGTAACATTTAAATATTTTTGTATTTAGTTATGTAAAAGTCAGCAAGAGACTGGGAAAATGCCCCACCACTGGACAGTGCACAGGACTAGAAGAGCTCAACATTTTGAGTCCAATCTTATACTGGTGAAGGTTTGCTTAACTGCTCCCCAAGGGATAAGATATTTTTTATTGCTAAAAGAAATTGTCATGTTCCTTTCTTTGATATAAAATTTGAATAACGTAGTTGAAACAAAAAAAATTATCAGTAGTGAGGAAGTTATAATGAAACCACAGTGAATAAAACATTTAAGTTATTTAGAATTCAAAAGTGTCTGCCAGGATGTGAGGGGTAAGATGCTTTCAAAATCCCAAGACTTAGCATGAGTACAAGCAATCTGCATAGAAAATTAAGTATTTTCATTAGCTATTGATTTTTGTTCTCTAAGGTCCATTAATGCCGTACATTTGGGCAGTACAGGATGGTGCCCATAATTTAAACAACCCAAGGACTTTCCTGAATAATCTCAATTTATCCAATTTGCTCTCTCTTGGTTTGAACCCCAGGTATAACAACAGGCTTCAAGGCCTGCTGTTAAGAGGTAACATAAAGCCTTGAAGCTTGAGATTCTCCTCCAGATATTTTAAATGTGTGAACTTGACAAAGATCTTAATAGAGCTGGGATTTTGCATTTGCCATATTCTCCTGTCTGGGAAGGCAGATAACACAGAAGTACAGCTCAAGCACCAGGCAGCGGCACAGCCGATTTCAGAGGAAATCGTAACAAATGATGGCTTTAGCTTATCACTCCCCACAGGCTGTTGCTCTTAGCTGCTGCTGCTCGGGTCTCAAGGTCTGTGAGAGCGTGGCACTGCCGTGGTGACAGGCTGTCACTGTGGTGAGAGTACTCAGCAGCAGACCCTCACACCTGCCGCTGTGATGCATCTGGTGATGCATCTCCTGAGCTGAACTCAGGAACCCAGAGCAGGAGCTGCAGCACCCCATCAGGCAGGCCTGGGGGCTGGCAGCTACCCCGAGGCAGAGCTGTGAGCTCAGCTCCATGAGCCAGCCTTGCCGGAAGGCCTCGCCACCCTCAGTTCAGGCTGTGGGGAGCAGTGGCCAGTAGGGAATGCTGGGATCCAGCTTAGGCTCTAAAGTAAAGTGATCATCCTCCCCAGCCTTCTGTGCAATGAGAGGAGAGAGACAGACTCCTGGGGGAGAACTGGGGCAGGAGCATAACTAAGTGCCCAAGGAGAAGCTTTTCTTTCCTTGCTCACATCACAGTGCTAACACAGACTGGATTGCTGACATGGCACCTTGGCTTGATGAGCACAGTTAAACTCACACCCCATTCAAGACCATGGGCACGTTTGCAGAGCAATTCATTCACCCACTCAAGTTTCAGAAAAGCACTTAGAAACTTCCGTTTTCCTATATTCTAGCAAGACAAGAAAGAAGAGTTAAATTTTCAGGGATTTTGTACAAAAGGACACAGAACTGAGGCACTGAAAGTGACATTTAGATAAAATGTCAAGCAGGCATGTAACCCTAGGAGCTGCTTTTCCCCATCTCTAATTGAGTGTCAATGCTCAAATCCATACCTGTGTTTTACAGTCACCATTTCATGCAATTACTCTTTTTACATAGGAGCACAGAGTGAAAAGGTGGAGCACTTCAGTACACCTGCATTTCTGTACACTGCATATCTCCACTGGCTTTCAAACTAGCAGTAGTTTTGGATCTGATCTGGGGCCTTTGCTCCTCCCAGGGGACAATTTTGGAGGCAGAAGGGCTTGACCTACAAGTGACCATTTCATGCCCATAGGTTGGCGTCTGAAAATTAAAGACTGCAAAGCTGAGCTCCTGCCATCTCCTTTTATAAACTCCTTCTTTTCAATTCCCACTCAGTGAGCTCACCACTTTCTGAAAACTTAGATGAGATAAATGTACTGTAGCACAAAAACCGGATTTTGAAATATTAGTCTCTCCAGATACTTGGAAGCATATCCTATATATACTATTGATTAAAATATATTAATTTTAATATTAGGAAACACCTTTTAGTGGTCCCAGAGCTATGCCTATGCTTATAGCGGTTCAGGGAGGTCAGACAGATCATGTGTACTGATATATGCTCTCTGGAATACAACATTAAAAATTATGTAAGCACACAAGTTTTTACCAAAAAGGGAAAGACAACCAAGATGATAGCTAAAAGCAGTAAGATAAAACTGTCACTCATGTACATGTTACCTACTATTTTACACTGTCCCGCTCACTGCTTGTCATTTCTCCCTTTTTCATTTCCTGTGAAAATTATGGCTTCTTACACTAGATTTCTAATGAATTAATCTGGGATTCATATTATAAGTGTCTTGGTTTAGAAGACCGGTATCCGCTAGGGAAAGCTGGAGTTTCCTTGGAATGGAGAATGTAAACCCCCCTCCCTCCAAATTATTATAATTTTGCAATTAAGGGCTTTCAGGCAAAGATTTGGGAATAAGAATATTAAAAATACAAATGTAAAAGTACAAAAAGACAAGCAAACAAACAAACAAACAAAAGCCTAGAAAACCCTGATAGGGTCAGGGACACGACCTAACACCCTGTTGGTCAGGGTGTTTGGAAGCAGTCCTCCTGGAGAAAACAGATATGATTCTGTTGGAGTAGAGATGATCCCGTTGATGAAGGGTCCAGTGATGGTGAGATGAGTCCGATCTTCCTCTGGAGTCCAGTGGAAAACAGGATGCCTGGTGTTCTGAGTCCCAGTTTTTATCTAGGTAGGGACCCTGGACACCCCACCACTGGGTGGAGCATCTCACAATGGGATGATGTAAATGTGTCATGTCATTGGTGAGCTTTAATGGCCCATTAGCAGAAAATATCCCCCTGGAGGGAGGATGGGTGGTGAAAGAGATAAGAAACAGTACTCCACCTGGTTTTAACAGCTGAACCATTGTCAGAAAGGCATCCGCCCCCTCACTCCAGAGTAACAAGAGATAAAGAAAAAAAAACATTTCCCCAACTGCTTTCAGCAGATGAAAAGAGAATACACATTTTTGATTCCATAACCCAAGACAATAAGTAATACCCAATACACATTGTTGTGACGTTCACCTCCACAGTCCTGGCACTACGTTACCCCTAGTGTAACTTAAATCTGCTCTAAATTAAGATAAATAGGAGGGTTTGGGAAAAAAGTAATTCCCTACAGTGGACAAATCCAAAACATTGCTGCTGGCCAAACCACCCACATACCCTTTTTTCAAAGAAATTGTTTGCCCTTTCTCTCTTCTCCAAGAAACCAATAAACAATTTACTAAAATTTCCTAACAGTGTTTCCTTTGGGAGCACCATGGCATCTTATGCTGTACATAAGCACCTTCTGCACTAAGACATAATTAATCCCATGCACTCTCCCCACTTCTCCCATGCCCTCCATGCTGCTGGGCAATCATCATGCTGGGACACAGCTTTGGCAGGTGGCATTGCACCTCTGAGCTCTGCAAGCTGAGGTCCCTTCCTTACACTTGCCGACAGCTACATTTCTGTCTGTGCTGAGGCCAAAATCTGCAAATGAAGAAAAAGAAAGCTTTTCATTCTTGAGTTTTGCTGCATATCTGGCTTAAAGTGATCTAAAGGAGTGGACATCATATCCTTTATAAGAATTAAAACAAAATAAAGTTACATTCTTCTACTTGCTTTTTTCTTTTTTCCCCCCTGTTTGATAATTCAGGAGTATCAGTATTTTCTCTACGCTTCTGCAGTTCCCTTTAGATTGTCAGTTCCTCCATCACTGCATTAAAGGTCAGGATGGAGATCCCTTTCTCTAAGGTATTTCTTCCTAGAGAGGTTAATTAAAAAAGAACAAAGTGCCAGATTCTCCACTGCCCTCTGTTTTACATAGTCATTTGCAGACTTGGGTCTATTCACAACTCACACAGGGATTCAGAGCTCCTCAGACATCCTCCAGCATGGACCACCAGGCTGTATAAATATATGGGGCAGGAGAGAGAAGAGAACCTTTGAAGCAATGCTTAAATACTTAAAGATCACCAGTAGTTGCCTGACTGACACAAAGGCAGTGGCAAACAGCCTGATCACTGAAACAGCTCAGAGGAAGAGAGTATATGAGCTCAGCAGAGGATTTCAACTTTTGGGACTCTTAGCTCTTGTAAATTCATTTCACTGAGGAAAGGGACCGTGACTTAAAACTGCTCTGCCACAAAGACACAACCTATTTCTTCTGCCCCTAAGTTTTCTAGGTAGAGCAAGAAAACACTACCAGCTCAGAATCCCTGTCTCATTTGATATCAGTGCTTGCATATCATGAAAGTTTAAATGGCCATACAGTTGAGTGGCAATGGATAATCAAAATAAAATCAATTTCACCTCTCATGTTAATTTGGTTTCACTTGCATGCTTTCTCTGTCATTCTTTGCTTCTCCAGTCATCCATAGATTTTCAAGTGAAACAAGACCTGAATTTTAAATGCAAGGTTCACATAGGAAAAAAAAACCAAACCAAAACAACAAACCACTAGTTTAAAGAAGGAATATAAAGGAGGCACAGAACTGGGCTGGACAACATTTTACACAAAGTGCCTTTGCTAGAAAAGTTGTTTTTCACTCAACTTAAATATTTAAATATTTACAGTCAAAAACCTGGAAGTCAAAATATTTTTCTTTAAAAATGTTTTCTGATATATCAATCATATTGTAATTGTTAGTTTATATCCTCATTGTTCTGAATTACCTGTGCACTCTAATTCTTATCATTACTGATGGGAAAATAACCCTGGAAGTTGTCGACTGGCCAGAGAATCTAGTTTAGAGGAGGCAAAGGAAGAGGAAGTACCCAGGAATACAGCACCCAAGGTGTTCTGACATCTTTTTCAAATAGCGATGAAAAAACCCCACCTTGAAACCACAAAGGTCTCAGACATACATGAGTGTTCCCTTTCTCCTGTGGGTTTCTGTTTCTCCCACTGCCTCAGATGCACTCTGTGTTCCTCAGCAGTGCTCTGTAGAAAGCTCTTTAGAAATCCTACTGATTTAGCAGGAGGTACAATCAATAATGGCATGCTTTTCCATCTTCGTGGATGAGCAATGGACAGCAGTAGAAGTGGGGATGTGACTCTATTCTCCGTGTTATTCCTACTGACTCATCACTTTATACCTGCCAGAAAGCTCAGGGACTTTCTCAAAGGGGAAATGTAAGGACTGGTTAATTTTATAAACTGCTTTATGACCACTATTACCTAGATGCCACATAAACTGCACATAAAAGACCTCAACCTTGAATGAAAGGTGAGGTAAAAGGATAAAATAAGAGTGCTACAAGAGGAAAAACTATTAATAGAATAAATCTTATAGTCACACCTCTGTCACCCCACACTTATTCATATTCTTCATTTCTCTGGGTGAGATTCTGTGTCTCTTCTGCTGGACAGCAAACATAGCTACACTGGGAAGCATAACTTCCTGAGAAAGCTGCAGCTCACTGTGAGGGTATCAAGAGTCAGTTCCCCAAGAAGAGACTTGTTTGTCATGATGAAAGAGTACCTTGTTTTCTGTGAGAGCAAGATGCATTCTAGAGCATAGTAGAAGCCTAATCCTGAGTGAATATAACCAGATTTCAGCAGAATATGGTACCAAGAACACTCTCCAGAACAGGATCAAAGAAAATATGAAAAATAGAATGCAATCACAAATATCGCCTGACTCTTATTTAAAAACTTTCAGCACCTGCAAGAAAAGAGACAAAATTGGCAATGTTGCCACACTTACTGTTCCTGAGGAACTACAGAATCATGGTTTACAAATAAAAATTACTTTTTGTGAAGCTGATATTTTTAAAACACTTTGTAACAATTCATTGTATAATTCAAATGGCCTCTACACTACAAGCAGCTAATATATTTATTCTGGCAGGACTGTCAGTGCATTTTGTTGTAAGAAGCTTGGAGGTCTGCTACAAATAATCTCCAAAGAGTAACTCTAATTAGTAGCTAAAGTTGGCATATTTCCTGCTATCTGAAATTAGATCAGAGAGTTAGGCTGAGATGAAAAAGCCCTATTAACTCCCTAGGCTTCCAGTTCCTGTTTATTGGTGGAAATTAATGTTTTGAACTTTATCAACCATTATCTAAAGAAGTCTGGAGTTAGTGGTAACAGAGTGATTCAAGAGAGACTTTACTGCCTATAAAGTACCATAGGCACTCTACATAAATATCCACATGAAAACTTTATTTAATGGTTACATGAAGCTGAACAATAGTCAGGAAAGATGGTCGAGTGGCCAGCATGCCAGCCTGGCAATTATAAGGAGTGGGAGACATTCCTTGCTCCAAGGTACTATTTAATCATTTCTGCATGACCTAGAAAAATTCTCCTTGGGGGAGGGTAAAAGTGGGGGAGATTAACCAAAGGATGCCTATAGTTAAACAAATCTTTGTTTTTCCTACAACTTGTGGAAACAGAAAGGCTCCTTCAGACAAAGCAGCCCAGTTTTTTGGTGTTCAGTGACTGGAGTAAGCCTTTGAAGAGATCCATTTGTCATCTGTAAAACAGAAATAGCACTGCTATGCCTCATGGGAACATTAAACAGATGGATATTTTCCTCTGCTTCCCAGAGACCTCAGCCTGCCTTGGACAGGCACATCAGAAGCAAACACCATAACTCTCCCCACATGGCTCTGCAGCTTCCCTGGGGCCTTTGGTGCTGAGACTGGGCTTTACATTTCAGTTTGCCACACAACTTCAGCAACCCTGAACTTTGCCACATCTACATGTTTCTCTCCTCCTGCACAGCTGTGAAAATATTAAAATGAGTAAGTTCCTCTTAAACATCAGGAGAGGGAAGGGACAGGTGGAAAGACAGCAGAAAGGAAGGCACAAAAAATCATCCTCTTGGCAAGTATATCTGAACATCAGTTTTTAGAACTTTTAAACAAGGAAGATATTTGTCAAATTGCATTTTGCTCTACCAAGCAGATGGGAAAAGAAGCAATTTTTACATCCTGAGGCAAGGCACCAAAAACCAATGTAACTCTAGAGTTAATATGTAGACAAAGGAGGAAATGTTATTAGGTCAGGTCACTTTTGTTCAGACAGAGCCATAGAGAATTTAGGCTATCTCTTAGTTCTGGTAATCAGCCTGAGCACACACATCAATGTCTTAAACTCTTAATAGTTACAGAAACAAATACTAAAGTTAGGCTTATGTTTCAAAAGAAAGTTGTGGTTTAAAGCTATCCACTATCCCACCCAGTGTGTGGAAATTTTCTGCAAAATCCATCTATGACAACATAAATTTACAACTTAATAAAATCTGCCCTGAAACTGAATCTTCACAGACAGAATTCTGAGGTTACCTTCACCCCCTCCTCCACATCACAAAGTGCACCACACAAGCCTTTGCATTTACAAGTTGAGATTACCCTTCTGTATCTTTGCTTTCTAGTCTGAGTGCTTTTTCACACTCTGTCATTTTCCTCCTGAAGAGGACAAACAAGATCTGTCTAAAAACACTTTAAGGGAAACAGGAAGAATCAACCTCCTTAGGCCTGTTCACAGCAAAGCCATCATAACTGAACTGCTGTCGAAGGAATGAATCCCATCCAACCAAAGAACTCAGTGCTTAAACCCTGACAATAGTTAAAAGCCAAGTTGCTGGCAGCCAAAAAGCCAGAGGTCAAAATTCAAGTGAGTGTGATTTTATTCTCCTGCCTACCCAAACACCCTGCTGGAGGGAATGCAGGCAAAATCCAGTTGCATACAACCAGAGTTGCAGCACTATCCCAAAGGTTCATTCCCAGGAAATTTAAGCAATTTTAGGAAATTTCCCTCAGTCCCTTCCAGCAAACAGCAGTGTATCTCAGCAGGGGAAGCAGCAGGTGCATCTCTGAAGCCTTGTGATTGAATAGAGATATGTGCAGAGTGAACAAGGCAACAGGGCTCAGTTCTAGGGCGGAAATCTGCAGAAGCAGTCTCACTTCTTTCACCATAACATTATATGACTAAAGCAGAGCTACTTTACACTGCCAACAGAGCAATGAGTGAAACAAATGAGCCTCCAGCAACTAGCTGCCATAGGAATTTTACTTGCAGACTGCTTTAGTTTGGAGAAAAGTGTTTATACAGTTGCTATGAATTTCACATGTCTCCGTGGATGCTATCTGTGCCCTGTATTTTTGGGGAGCTAAATAATCCATTGGGTAGGTGGACCTAGACACTGGCAGGGTTGCTCAAAAATGTGAGATCAAGCAATCAAGAATCCCTCCCCTGGTCTGTTGAAAGAAGCAGTGGGCCTTCAGCCAACAGAACGTGTTTGTCTTTGGACATGTTCTGCAAAAACACACTAAAGGTGAGGGCTTAAATACTCAAGCTGAGATAGTGTAAGTTAAAGCAGCAGTGTTCTCCACTCAGTCAAACAGTGATGGGGACTGTTTAAGAAAGCAGAATTTTTCAGCAAAAATGAGTCAATTTCTTGTCAGAGGGCAACAGGGAGAGGCATGGTGTCTCCTGCAAATTTAAACCAAACCTGGGGACAAGACCAGAGTTATCCGACGCTTAATATAGATTTGTAATATTTTACAGTTTAACCCTGTGGGTGTTTATTTTGCGAAGCCTCTTCCTTTAGTGTACTGTTCTGTTGTCCCCGAAGCGTGTAACGAGGTGAAACCCACCAGCAAACCATGGACAGGCTGGGAGGCCCAAGAAACAACCTCAAGTTGAACAGAAGGCCTGCAAGTTTCAGTGCCACAGGGATGTGTAATAAGGACACTTAGAACTATTAAAAAGATGTGTCTTTATATAGACTCAGAAAATGAATGCCTGCAGAATAATATACGTTGAACTAATCACAGCAGCCCAGAGAACATTAAAGAAGAATGATTGATACCTGTTTTTAACACAGATAATATATGCATTTACTAAAGGATGTTACTACTCTGAACTAGATTTCCAGCTGCAGTTAATAAGCTCTGGGTTCATCTCCATTTGTGAGAATACAAAGCAGCTCTTTATGATTTCCCCACCCTAGAAATTGCCTCACTTTGGTCTATTCCCCATGACTGCAGTAGGCCCAAGGGAATCTTCAGCTTAGTGGATTTTTTTTACTTAACCTCTTTAGTAGAGTGACATAGAGGAGATGTGACATCTTGAAGAAGTTAGCCCGGTATTTCCAGAGTCGAGGTAAATGAATCGGGCCAGCCTGCACTCTGTGCTGGGAAGGCTTCTCCACAACACTCCAAGACCTTTCCTTTGCTGAGCATTTCCTGGTGTTCTTGACAAAAAGCATGTTTACATCTCTAGCACAGTGGAAAAGTTCCCAGCAGCTTGTGGGCACTGCATGCACCATGTCCTGCCTGTATGTGCCTGGCCTGTGCAAGTGGAGCCTCCAGAGGAGCTCATGCACACTCGGGCACCTGCTCTCTTGGGTGGGCTCCAGTCCTTCTTGCACTCAGCTGTGCCAGTGAAGGGAGCCTTGAGATCTCAGAGCTGCCCTAAAAAACAGTATAGCCACAGCAGGCATGACAATTGCTAAACGTCCCATGAGGAGTCTGCTGGATTCTCTAACATGAAATGCACAATAGCAACCAAGTCCAAAGTGAGTGAGTGCCCAAGATCCCCTTTGGCAAACAGGTGTTGCTTCTTCTGCACTCACACACACCATCCTTTCCACTAGTATATTCAGTTAAATAACATGTTAATTCTGTTTTATAAATGGTTAGCTCTTCCTCAGCTGCTCTAGAGAGGATAGCTGTGTGTGGTGCTGCTGTTGTTTAAATGTATACCTTGTTATTTATTTATGATGGAAGCATTAGGAAACATACCTTGTGTGTGAAGCAGAAGATACTGAATCTCATGGTGGTTTCAAAGGAATGTTGTTTCCTGCCTTTGGCAGCTGCACCAAGTATTCCTGAACCTGACTCTTCCATGAAGCTTATCTGAAAATAGATAGCATAGGTCTGGATCTAAAATAGTCACGGAACATACAGAACAAAATTTTAGAGTACAGTGAAAGCACAAGTTAAGGAATTTTGTTGAAAATGCAACAAAACAGTTCAACAGATTTCAAGTCCTGTAGATACCTCTGGATGTTACCAACTGAAGTCCCATTGTAGTATTTGAATTGGGTGTGAATGTTGCTTTCAGCATGCAGGCTGTTATCTACACCTTTCTGAGTCTCCTGTTACTGAAGAGAGAGCACAGTGCATGTTTGAGCCTAGTCTGCTGTCTTTCACTGATCACTACAGTAATTACACAACTCTCTTTTAGTGCTGTGCTGGTACATTATTCTGTGCAATATAAAAAAACCCTATGTCCAAGTTATTATAGACTGCACTGAATAAAAATTTGGAGCACCTGAGACAAATTGAAGGAATCATGTGTAAGGATTGCAGAATATTGAAATTATTCTCTAATGCACTCAAGACTTTGGACTCAAAGGAGAGAAAAGATAGGGGAGCCTTTTTCTAGAAGGTGGTAATGAGAAATCACATATTAAGGTATGGAAAGCTGTCCATTCTTTCTGTACAAAGATTTGGTTGCCAGGTTCTGGAGAGTACTGAAAAGTCACTAGAGACCAAGAAATAGCAAAGCTAGAGATATGGTATTGTCAGAACCAGTGTTTGTGCAAAAAGCTTCATAGTCATGGGTTGATGTGACATAATTTGATTATTTTTTAAATTTAATTTTTACAAATGAAGAGAGTATTGCTTTTCCTAAAACATTTACCCCATGTTTCATTGCTGTGCTACCGATGAATAGAAGTAAGGTATGTCATCTCCTGCTGAATCTCAGGTTTTTTGCAAAATATTTATAAGAATCATCTCTCTGCCTGTAACACAGGTAAACTTAAATTTCTCAGTTAATTGTTTAAATCATGTAGACTGAAGAAAGACATTGCCAAAAGAGGTTTCCATTTCTGTGTGGTAAATATTTTGACTATTCTTAAGCCTAACAGCAAATCCAAGGTCAAGATCAGCACTCACAAATTCCACAGAGCAACACAAGCAGAAATTATGAACCACACCTTGTTGGAACTGCTGGAGGTCAGGTCTGAATGAAGCATTTGCATTTGGCAAGAGATGTTTATCACTGACTTTGGAAAGGTTTGTTTCAGCAGAATTTTCCATGCTGTTTTCATGATGGAATAGTCCCATTATCATCATTCAGTGTCACTTTATCTCATCCATTCTTTACTACAGTATTTATATCCCTAGGTGATCCAAAAATTATGCTTATATGTAGCCAATCTCATTAACTCCTACATTTCATGAGATTCTGCATAAAACTAATGGCTCAGAGTGACATGGCCTTGAACAAATAAAGTGCAAGGGAAAAGACTGATGCTTTCTCTGTGGTTTAACACCACCAATACTAGTGCAACAGGTGGATTTATGTATCATAAGGAAGCTCGGTAATGAAGTTTTCAGTGTTAATGTAAAGCTTGTGGAATGCACTTAACAGACTGGTTTGGCCAGATGTTGAAACAACTTAATCAGCATCTTTGCCTCAGTGCTAAAGGACTTCTGATAAAAACCAGCACAAAAGTAGAGTAAGACTTACGCAAGTTCACCCAAGTTATGCTCTCCAGTTGACTGAGCTCCTCCTTGAAAGACAAATTGCGTACATTAATCTCACCCCAAAATAGCAACACGGGATTCTAAGTTTACTACTGTAATGGCTTTCAGAGCACATCAGACCAGGTCACCTCAGAGCCAGCGAAGATTAGAAGCGGTTTGTCAGTACATTTGAGAGAAAACAGTGAGCAAAGAGAATGCTAATAAATTTCTGTGGGCGCCAAAGAACCCTAATCTCAGCTATAGCCATGGTCTCTGGTTCAAGGATCCACTGTTGCAATCAATTATCTTTTCTGTTTGGTAGTGCAAATGTTAAGAGAGTAAACATTAAGAGCTATTAGGGACTCTGTCCAATTATATGGATGCTTCTAAGGGGAAAAATCCTACTTTTGTTGGATTGCTTACTTTTGCTTCTGCACCATGGCACAAATGCCATATGAGACAAGAAAAGCTCCAAGGACTGTGCCCCAATTCTCACTCCCCTGAGGATTCAGCCTGGCTAGCAATAAACCTCGGGGGGAAATCACGGTGAGGACGAAGATGAAAGACAAAAGGCTCTTACTCTTTCAGGGACACAGTCCTGCAGTTTTAATGCAAAACCTACTCCACGGAGCCCAGGAAGAATAAGAGACTGAGCCCCTGCGAAGGATGGATTTTAAGCCCTTGGTGAAGGGAGGGGGAGGGGAGGGCGTTTATTGGCCAATGGGGACTGACCCTGGGGGTGGTGAAGTGATAGGTAACGTCAGGTGGGATCAGGTAGCATCAGGGGATGCAAAGCTTCATGGGAAGGTACAACAGACACTCCTGTGTGGATACATACAACAAGACACCCAGTGCAACACAACAGAGTGAACCAACTACCCAGTGCAATACAACAGGACTGGACTGAATCTTACTGACTGCTAAAGTACTTGCAGCACACTGAAACATCTGTACTTTTCCTGGATCAAACCTCATCAATATTACAGAATCTGCTTCTGGAACTGGCTGAAAAGCACAGCTGATGTAGCCAGACCAGAACTCCAGATCACACTCCCAGATCGGCACGTTGGCTCAGCTTTTTGACAGCAGTGCAGAAAACTGGTGATTATTTTTGTCATTAAAAGAAATGCAGATGGTATATAGCTGGAGTACGGCTATCAAGTTCTAGCCTATAGCCCTTCTAACCTGGCAGCCAGGAACCACCATATCCCCACAGCACTCAAAAATAATTTGTTGTTTATATTATCACAAGTCACATTTGGTTCCTTAGAAATTTTTATTCAGGGATTCTACAACTGATTCAGCTAGGAGAATGCTAATTATAGTATAGAAAATAAACAGAGGTCTGATTCAGTTCTCCAGTATTGACTGGATGCAGAACAGGATTTTGCCGTTGGAAAGATGAAGGGATATGACAAGCATTGGACTGACCTCGACTGGGAAATGGTAAGGAACAGGCCTGACCAGAGAGCCAGTCTGAGCATATTGGAATGTGTTGCTGGCAGTTTCTTATGTATAGGAGAATAAAAAACTTCTTACAGTGATGGATTGATATTAGCCAGGAGCCAAGCAATCACACAGCCTCTAACTCACCCCACCCTGTTCATAGGGATGAGGGACAAAATGGGAAGAACAAAAGCCAGTAAACTCATAGGTCAAGCTAAAGACAGTAAAATAGCTGAAGGAAAGAAGAAATTAAGCAGCAATTGAAAGGCAATAACTCACCAACTCCCACAAGCAGACTGATGGCCCAGCCAGTTCCTGAGCAATGGCCACCTTGGAAGAGAAAGTCCTCACCTCCTTTGGTGTACCCCAGCTTTTATTGCTGAACACGTTGTTATATGGTATAGGATATCCCTTTGGTCAATTCAGGTTTGCTGTCCTGCTGTGTCCCTTCCCAACCACCAGCCTATTCCTCAGTGGAGAGGGAAAATGCAAGCTGTGACACTGTGCAAACATTGGTTAGCCATAGCCAAAATACTACTGGGTTAGCAACACTGTTTTAGCCACAAATTCCAAGTGCAGAACCGTAGAGGCTGATATGAAGAAAGTTATCTCCTACCCAGCCAGATCCAATACATCAACTTAGGCAAAACCAATTCCCCAGGACTCCTCTCCTAAACTAAAGCTAAAGCTTGAATAAAAGAAAAGGAAGAAAATCAATGTCTTCCTTGGTAACAGAGTGACTAAAGTTGTTTTCCAAACAAATGGGCAATTTGGGAACAATATTACCTCACAATTCATCAGATTGGCATAGCATATTGAAGTACTAATCCATCATTTCCTGATTGCATTAAGATATGCAGGAATTTGGGATCAAGCAGGAATATGCCGTATACAACAGTTGAGGACATTTGGAACCGTAACCTCAACACTCTCTAACTGGGACACAATCAAGGACTATTGGTGTATCCCTAACCAACATCATTTTTTTACATGGCTGTGTAAGATACCTCTAGAATGCAGGAGGTCTGCTTTGGCATCCAGGCCTCTGGACTATGTTTCTTTTGGGACAAAGCAGTGTGCTTCCCAGTAAGTGCTGTATCATAGCTATTCATACATTAAATTGTACAGCATTAGATCATGAAAATTGGTCTTCAGTGCTCTACACTAGTTGTCACTTATTAACCAAATCATTTGAAACACCAGTGTAAAACCTGCTAAAATCAAGTAATTATGGTTGTGGGGTTAAAGCTCTTCAGACCAGGAATCCAGGACATCTACAGGGAAAGAAGGGTGACATAAAATACTGGTGACTATAGTCAAGGGTGTGTGGGGCAGAAATAATTAAATAATGGGCTCCTGTTTCATCAGGCAGGATAATTAAAACCAAAGTCAAGGAGTTCAGGTTCTGTTGATTGCTCAGTGGTGCAAGATCACAGCTATAAGTGGAAGGAAAAAATACAAAATTTCCACAAGAAGGGACACAATTTCTGGTTGGTACATATCGTGAAGTCATCAGAGTACCAAGAAGCTGAAAACAGACACCATAAAACTGAACTTCACAGACAAACCAATGCTAGACGACAAACCGAGGACTTATTGATAGAAAAGATCTGACCATAAAAACATTTCTTTTCTAGTGCAGCCAACTCAGGGCAAAACAAAGGCATTACAGCTGCCCCAAAAGAAAATACTGAGGTCACTCCTACATTGCCTGGTGAGAACTCAGGTACCCATTTTTCTAATTTCAGGTCTGTTGCAGTTTTACAGAGTAATCCTGGCCAAATCATCGCAGAGCAAAATTGAAGTGACAGAGCCCTTCCCAGATCATCACGGGGAATTTTGCAATCTGCAAAACATCTGAAATATAAAAAAGCCTTAAGTACTCCATGACATTCATTCCCAGCATGAATGATCTTCATGGTGGCAATTTTTGCCCTTCTCCTGAGGGCAAAAACGAAGGAGGATATTAACACAGCTACTCTTGACACAAACATTTTATAGTGCAGTCCATTGCTCTCCTTGATTCTGGGGCAAGATTCACTGAAGGACCTGGGGACTGAAATATGCCCAGAATCATCCAGAGAACATTTAAATCTTCTTTATTCATGACACATAAAAGGCATCATAAGGGAAGGGCTGGTGTCATAGATCCCAGATGGATCCAGGGAACACAGTATTTTACACTGGGAAAACTACTGGACCCGCTGTTTTTCTGGAAGTGGCGATGACATTGATTGGAGAAGAAGGAGGCTGGTTCAGTGCTGAGTCTGTGGAAAGCCTGTTCTTTCCACTTATCCTTGTCCCAGGAATATGGGCTCCAAGCCCGCCTGGAGGAAATAGAGAAAAACTTTCACTTCCCTTTTATACAATATTGAAAATGGAGTATTAATTCCATTGGTCTTAAACTTAACAGGTATTATAAAGATTAAGAAAACCATTTTTGGTTGAAAGAAAGCAACAAAGAATTCTTCAGTTCTTTATTCAAAGTCAGTGTTGAAGGAAAAACCTTGGAAATGTAAGCAGGGCATCTCACCAGCTCAATTGAATAAAAGATCAGAAGAGGAAAAACTGTGTGAAATAATTCTCCACCCAGAACTCAATCTACATTCAAACTCAATTTATAGATGAATGAATGATGGCAACCAGCTTAGGGCAAGCAAGCTCAAATCACCGTCATTATTATTATATGAGAAAATACCATCACAGCACTCAAAATGCTCACTAAAAATAGTACCTTGGGCCCAATTCTTCCTTTACAATAATTTTGTGTTTATGTAATTTCAAATTGTGAAAGATGCATTGAATTTCATGACCACCTACAAAGAAAACAGTATCTTATTTGAGGGACATGCTTGCATTTTTAGATCCAGGAATTCCAATGCTGATGCAGCTCAAGACAACTGATTTGCTCTTGAAAATGTATTTAAACAAAGGAAAGCATTTCTTTGTCTACTCTATATCCTGATATTAGATTTAAAAATGCTATACTTAGTCTCTAGCAAAAGCATAATCATATACATGCATATTTTAATTATGATTAATCTATTTATTATTTTGGATCTAAAAGGATACAGAAACAGGTATGGGGCTCTCTAAAGCTGGAGAAGTTAAAATATAACATATAATGCAGGTGACTGATGCAAAATATTCAGTGCAAGGGAAGTTTTGGTGATAGCAAAATCGGGTCTGCCATAACTGGTAGCAGACATGGCAGAACAGAATGGGTGCCAAATTTGAGGCAGCACTTATCAGGGAAAACTGAACTTCTGGTCCCTGGGACTGGAACACGGGACAAGCCAACTACTGAAATGGGCAGAATAATCTAGCAGTGTTGTCATTAAGTACATACCAAAACAATTTTATTTTATTTTTTTTTTTTTTAAATCTAGAACATATACCACTGAATTCTCAACAAAAATTCCACACATGGAGTTTGTTGTATTGCTGTATCCAACCTAACTGGCACCTGGCTAAATATTCAGAACAGATGGTTGCCTTCACATATCAACGGTATGACTGATGTAATGAAACAGTCCAACTTACAGATAGAGGGATACTGAAAAGCTCATTTATATAGACATACTTCTCCCCCAGACTGCACAACATATTCAGTGTTCATCATGAGCATTGCTCAGACAGCATTCAAGAGTGGTCCCAGTAACACATCACATGCTCCTTGCTGCCAGAGAGCCATCTGCTTCCTGACCAAACGATTCCCAGGCCACAGGCAGCCCTCCCATGTTCTGATTCAAACATAAATATTCACAGCAGCATTCACAGATGGATATATGTTGGCAGGAGTATCTATAACACTTTCCTTCCTTGGAACTAAAGCTTTTTAGGAAATAAATCTGTTGTGGTAAGAGAAAAGGGGTCAGGCATTCGGTAAAGCAATTTTATGTGAGTGTATGCTTGAAAACCTTCCCTTTTTTAAAACCCACCTTTAATCATAGTCATTTCACTTAAAATAGGGAAAAAATAGTCACAGTAAAACTTTCTTCTTATCACATACCTCTCTATCACATCTGTCACTCCCAGAGTTTTCTACCTAATAACTCTCAAACCATGCCATCCTCAAATAAATCATAAAACCTAAACAAACAGAACTAATCTATTGAAATTTTAAAAGGCTGTAATGTTGTAACAGGCCTGTATAGATCTAATACCATACTGATGTTAAAAGTTGAGCTCATCCGAGGCCCCCAAGCCTGTTTATTTGTAACAGTTGTCCATTGCATTTCATATCCTTTTGGTTCTTCCTTTATTTTTGTGTCAAATGCCTTTGATAAAAGAGGTAATTAAATATTTCCAAATCTGCTTGCAGTTAGTATTATGGTTTTATTAAAGTAAATAATGCAATAACAAAGCTCAACTGTCGGATTACCCCCCACCCCACTTTTCTGTATTTTTTTCCTTCTAAGTGAAAAGCAAAACAGGGAGAAGACCAAGTTTCAGCTTTGTCCTTGAAAATCAGGTGCACAGTGTGCTTTGATTCAGTTTGCACTCACAGCACACATGCACACAGCTGTCATCCCTCTTCGATAGCAAAAGCAGACTAAGCTCAGAACAGCAAATGCCCATGACCTTAAGAATTATCAGTAGTGATATAACACTTAGTGTGCAGGCACATTCAGAAAGTTAACCATTGGACTCTGTTCCTCACAGCTATTGTTGTATCTCCTGGAAGACCCATGGAACACTATTTTTAAAAATGTATAGCTTCAGGGTCAAAATGTACTTGCACAAAACTCTTAACTAATGGTTCTACTCTCTTGCAGGTACTTTGGTGGGTTTCTTTTATAGAGAAAAGACTTGGAAATGACAGTGATATCTGCATAAAACCATGAAATCAGATATACAACGCAGAGCATGGTGGTTCATATATAAACTAAAACAAATTGAAGTTTCAGTTCCCAGGCACATCTGTACTCAGTAATATGTTCCTAAGAAAAGGAACTAGTAGCTGGTGTAGAGGAAATTCAAGGAAGCCCTTTTCAAAATTTCATGCTTCCCTTTCAGAACCATTTCTATATGCTTGGGGCCAAAAAATATTTTAAAAATTAAATCTGAACAAGTAAAAGTACTCTTGCATTCAAGAAGACAGTGAAGTGAAATGAAGGTACATATCCATACGAAGCACAGGGTTCTGTTCAACCAAAGCTCAAGATAGATCTTGGTTCTCGCTAAACTTCAGCTTCTCCTGGCTTCTTTGTGTTTAATAACAGCCTCACATCTAGCTGTTAAAAAGACAGAGAATATGCTTAAAATAAATTAACTACACAACTGTAGCTCTTCCAGTTTTCTCATAGCATTGCATATTAAATGTTTCTCTTTAGGTTGCAGATCCTGAGAGGATAAGGGAACAACAAGGCAAAATTTTCCATTTACGCTATAAACCACTTTTTTTATCATCCATGGTTTCAGAGAAAATGGTATCACAAATATATTTCAAAACCACTCTCTAGGTTGAGAAACTGGGAAAGAAGGAAATACAATGTGTGTTATTGTGTATAACCCCACAGCATGGGCTGGGGGCAGGGAGTGGGGGAGAGAATCATCTCACAGTGTGACAGGTGATGGAGCTGGCAGTGTGACCCGACTTTGAAGATTGTTTGCAAATAACTTTTATTTCATGTATTGCTGTTTCAGATGCAAAGGATGATACTTCAGGTGACAACACCGCTTATGATGCCTCTCAGAAAAGAGAGGACTGCCTACATGAGTGGGATTTATGTCAGGCACGGTTTGTATCATTCAAACAACCTGTACATCGTTTGTGGTGATTCAGACTACCAAAGGTGAACGTAAAAAGCTAAAATTTAAAACTCCAAACCTTTTCTGCTATACAGCAGGGTTACAGCAAGGTGTAATTCCTTCTGTTTGGAGAGAGAACTTGACTTTCATGAGCCTGGGAAACCAAAAAAGCAGAAGTGTTCCAAATAGATGTTACAGAAAAATGCTCAAAGACAGTGCAGACAGAGCCAAATGGCAGGATAGATGGTTGTGAAGAGCAATCCAGTCACTGTATACAGAGGTGTTATTTGCTAGCAATAGCTTTATTAATGGCACTATCAATCTCTCATTCAACATAACAGAGTATTTTTTGCCCTGATTTCCCACTCTCTCTGCTGAGCTGTATCAGGGGAAGCTGTATCAGTGACTGTCATGCTAAATTTGGGTGTCACACTGACATGCTTGGCATAGGATGAAATGTCTGTGCTAGAAGCTATAGAAGCTGCAAGTGGAGCTGTGTTCACATCACCAAAAGATGAAGCACACTAGAGCTGAGAACAAGGCATCAAATCAAGCTGAACCTGCCCTGCTGGTCCTGCTCACTTAGTCCCAGCAGCAGTGCTGGTCAGACCCAGCAGCTGAGTGGTAAAAAAGCAGTGGTAGCATTATGGGGAGGCATGGCACTGGGAGCACATGGAGCTAGGTGTGTGGGAGGGGAAGGACCAGGGGAGATAAGAAGGCAGCAGGAGCCATTTCAGACAGCAGAAGTGGGACACTGGCTTGAAGACAGCAAGCATGAACAGAGCAGAAAGTTGAGGCAGTCACAACTGTGGGTGTTGTTCTGAAAGATTTGGGAAGCTGCAGTCAATTCATTTTTCCCATCAGCTGCTATCACCATCAGAACCCAGCCAAGGGTGACGACAGTGGAGAGTTTGGGCAGGAATTTTCCAGTATGGACACAGCCCACAGTTCTATTACATCTCTCTATAATGAAGTATTTCACTACAATGAAGTCAAGACAGTTCAAAGAGCACATATTCTGAAACCAGGATTCCCAGCTGCCCCACGAGCAAGACTCACAATTAGTTTTGTTGGCAGCCAACACTGCACTGCACACAGTGAGACACCAACAGTAACTGAATGTGACATGCCACCATAACAACAGATCAAACCAGGACATTCCAGAAGACAAAGTGCTCCAATATGAGTGGCTTAAAGAGGAACTAAAGAATTTATGGAGAATGAAACACAGCTTCAGGGAGGGGGATGAAATTATCAGCCTCACCAAGAGCAAACACAGAGCCAAATGGCAGGATCATATAATCCTGTGCTACTGACAGACAACCTTGTTGGGAGTCTCAATACATTCATCTTCTTAATTGAAGCTGAACTGAACTGATTTGATCACATTAGTACTGCCAGACACAAGAAACAATCAGAAAGAAAATTTTTGAACTTAATTTTAAGTGCTGGAGATTTTTTGAATTGAGAATTATTGATAATTGCAATTAGTGAGTAGAAGCTGGTAAAAGGTTTTCATTAGAACTTTTTAAAATGTTTTCCAGTATAGATATACATTTTTAAAAGATGTTTAGTTTCCTTTAAATGTTTTCAGATTTTCACGCACACATAATAAAAAATAAAAATAATTTTAGGGAGAAAAAAAAAGTGCTCTTCCCTTCACAAACCTCCAGCTGTGTTTTCAGTGAAAGGCCAAAAATACTTTACGGATTAAATATAACATCTCTGCACTTCCTCCCTCACCAACACATACTACCTTACTTCAAGTTGCCCTTCTACTAGAAGGATTAAGGGTCTGATTCAGTGATGGTTGACATGACTTTAAGGAGAGCTGAAGGCACTCAGTTCTCTGTGGAAATGAGTCAATGTCTCACAGTGTAAGTCCTTAAGAAGTGGAGTGGAGTGATGCCTTTATTCCAGCTTGCTACCTGCAGCAAGGAGTGTGGTGGTTTATTTTGTTGTTTTTTTCTATATTATAATGTAAAGTGGTTCGTTCTATGTACCCCCTTGGTTTTCCCCTACTTGGGTTCCCCCATTCCCTCCCACCTGTCAGTTTTGTAAACCCTGCCCCTGGCCCTTGTCAATCCCATCCAGGCCTCTCCCTGTTCTCTAGAAAGTTCCAGGGAGAGCGTCGAGGGATTGGCTGGGACCCAGAATCTCCTCCCCACTCCTTTACTCATTTGTTCCCCAAGTGACTGTCACCTGTTACTCCCCACCCGCTCTGTTACCCTATTGGTTGAACCCACTGTACCCACCTTCCTTCAAAAACCAGTGCGGAGCCTCTGAGACCCTGGTTCTGTCCAAGTTTCTCCCCCGGTCCCATCCCGGATACCGTGCCCTCAATAAACCTTCTCCTATGACACCTGGATAGAGCCCTGCCTTCTTACTGCGCCGTGGTCTGCGATCCCACTGCTGCGGGTGGAAGAACCTGCGTGGGCTGCGAGCCTCGCACTGCCAGCTCGTAGCGTCTGTAGCAGGTGGCGGCAGGGCTAGCCGGAAAAGCCAGCCACGCCTACAGAGGAGGATGCATGGCCAGGAGCACTGGGCAACTGCTATTCATTTTCTGCATGAGGAGCAGTAGCATTACAGTGTTTCTGGCTTGAACTGGGCAACAGAGTGTTTTTTTCTGATGTAAGACTGCTCTGGTAGGACTCAGCCACCAACAAAATCAATCCCCTGCCAGGCTCCTAGGCTCAGTGCTGGCAAATGCACCCCATGCTTTTGGCACACCTAAATGTTCCCCTGCAACTCAGCAGAATCAGGCTTTATTCCTCCCCTACAGAAGAAGGCTTCCTTGGACACCCTGAGAAAGTCACATAATGACAGAGTTTTAAATGTATTTAAATTTTTTATAATTTTAATGCTTTTCTATACGATACCAACTGTGCTTGGATGGATCAATGCCCTATGAAAGATAGTGCTTACACCAGCAGTGCTAGGAGGGGCAAAATGTGTGACCAAGACAAATGCATACAAGTGAGGAGTTCAAATAGTACACACACAGGCCATAGGAACCACAGCAGATTCTGCTCTGTAATTCAGACCCTTGCTATAGAGCAACTACAGTATTTTCATTGAAAAAAAAATCCCTTAAGTATGCAAACATCTTTACCTACTTCCTATAGATTTGCAACTTCTGTTTGGGGTTCCTTCTCCTCCACTGCAATAACCTGAGCCTCACAAATAATACCTGCCATGCAAGAAATGCCATATGCTGTGGGTTATCTGTAAATACAGGAATGCATATTGGCAGGGCAGTGTGTTTGCGCTAAATGATTAGTTAGCTTATGCAATTGCCAAATTTTCCTCTCATTTCCCACACTCCGGCAAACATTTGGATAGATTTTCTCTTTGCTGATGCCAGTTTATAAGGATTTAATTATCCTTAAGACAATTTCAAATTTTCCTGAAATGTGGACGAATGACTCTAAACCATAACACTCTGGGCTTAAATCATCTAACAAGGGGCACTAGATAGCACCCATTGGGATGTCTGATATACAAATGCACTGTGTTACATTTTGAAAGCTATGCAGAGCAGAAAAAAGGAAAGGAGAGCCACCAGCACATCCTAACCCATATAAGTCCATGGAAGTGCTAGCTTCTGGCTGTCAAAATGTCTCAAGAAAATTTTCCTCTTCAACATGAAATGTCACAGCACGGCCAGAATACCTACAAGAATAGAACCATGTGTTTGCATAGCAACCCCAGACATTATTGGAGATTAACTGAGCCTCCCTTTTCAGTCTCAATGCCACAGGTGCTTCCAAACAACTTAAATGTTAATTAAGGGAGGAGATGCATACACTGGGATTGCACAGACTCTCATCTCTCACATTACACAGAGTGCACAGCAATTACAAAGGAGAAGAGGGACAGAAGAACACAAAGGAAAACCGTTTTGTCCTTCCATGGTCCATTCAGTATTTTCTGGAAGTTAATGATAGCCTTAATCTAGCCTTGGCCCTGACAGCAAATAGAAGGTATCAAGGGAGATTACATACAAAAAGCAGAATTACTGGGTAGTACAGCAGTAGCAGGTACTCAGAAAACATATGGAGTACAAGGATGTTCTTCTCTCATTACGAAAATCACGTTTGAAAGAAGCCTAAGGAGGACACTATCAATTCTGAGTTGGCACACGCAATCTCTCACTCAGAAGGAGGATTGCTTCAGCTCTCACAGAAGCAGAGAGCTTAGCATTAAATGTATGCTTCCATTCTCCTCTACTGTCTTTGGAGCTGAGATGTTCTCTCTGGGAAGGCAAACCCCTGAAGCTTCCTCAGTGCTCACCTGGATCTTTGAGCTTACACAGGTCTCCTGCACAGCAACACTATCCATTTAATTCAGCTGTAGCATGTAAGGCTCCCACTGGGGCCAAGGCTACTCAGCGCATTGCAGGAGGCAGTCAGGAGCTTCCCCAGCCTAGCTTCCATTCCAGGTTGACAACAAAAATCCAACTGCTCGGGCACAGCTGCAGCAGCAGGGTCCCTTTTACTGAATTCGCCTGGGATGCCAAGCCCTGCTGAGCCTGTGGAAATCAGGTTTACAATAGCAGCTGCAGCCATTAGCTCCCTCTTTTGTGATTCCCAGCATTATTATGCTGTTTGCGAACTTCGCTTTAAATGACCAGACTATAGACTGGGAGAGATGAGATTTACCAAAAAGCACATACACACACTGACACACAAAGTGTGACTAACCCCAATGGCAAGGTTGTGCTTATAGCTTGTTATTTAGTGACATAAAATCACTGCTAAGATAATACAGGCAGCCTAACCCTCTAGAAGCCCTTCGACAGAGATGACAGACACACTCAAAAAAAGCCCATTTCACAACATTCCACAGGGCAGTTAAATGCAGACGGGAAACAAAACAAACTCTAAGAAAACAAGTACCTTTCTGACAGAAAAAAAAATAGGCCCCTTTTGCTCATGTATGATGCACAGGGAGGGGGTAAAGCACTCTTCTCACAGAGGAAAAAGACTGGAGTGGGCTTTGGAAAAGTTCTGCTTTAAATTCGAATTCTAAAAGCAACTCTTGGAAGAAGCTGTTCTTTATACCCTCCCCTCTGCCTCAAAGGAGACCCTACTACTTTCAGCCCAAGTCTTGATGGACATCAGGAAACACAGCAGCAAAGTTGAAACTGAATACATGTATCTAAAAGTCTGGTTCCACATTTGAAATATGAACAGACTATGGTCATGTAATGTTAACTGGTATGATTGCACTTGTTTTATTTTCTAGTGTGGACACAGATTTAGTGCTCCAAAGGCATGTAGCAGACCTCTGTGCACATGGAAACAGTTTGTGTAGAGAATGCAAATCCTGCTGAAGCACATAATGTCCAGCCTGGGTTATTATTTCAGGCACCAAATCGTGTTTATGTGGCCCTAGCTGCATGCAGAGCTGGTGCAGACGTGGGAACAGGTTGGTTATGTGCATGTGAAAAGGCACCTGAGAACATGTGGAGCACAGTGCAGACACTGCTCTGTGTTCAGCCAGCTCAGGCTCAGAGCTGCTCCTGGCTGATTCCATGCAGCTCTTCATGCAACACTCTCCAGGATGCACAGGGTGCATTACCACATCTGCAGCCCCACCTCTGCATCACCTTCCTGTTTGGGGACAAAGCTGCCTCCAGGTGTTAATGCCTATAAACCTTTACAGATGGGAGCACAATGAATAGCACAAAGACATCAGAGCTGTTTTGCATGAGTCCCTCTTCATTCAGAAACAAGAGTATCAAAGATTCCATGATCCAAGATGTTCTTGCTCCTCACTGCTGCATTTGATGAGAACCATGGAGGAGGAGACATGATGATGCCATTAATCCATACATTTCCATGCTAGCAGCACAGCTGTTGAAGAGACACAAGCAATGCTGTCAGAGGAGCTGAGTTAATTTACATCATCTGAGGTTCATTATCCAAGGGAATACACTAGAGAGGGGTGGCAAGGATGATTGCAGTCACAACCAATCTCTTCCCACTGAGCCAAAGTACAATTTCTGATTTGGCAGGGCCAATAAACAACTGACCCACTTACACCCCTGTTTACAAGTAGAGTTTGTCTCTGTAGGCAAGGGAGAGAGACAGACCAGCATACACCAGACTTCACTTTATGGCTACTAATTGTCTTGGATGACTGTTTATTTATATAAATAATTTACTACTGTATCCCACCAAGGAGACACCTGAGCCCTACATCATCTGCTAATGCTGACTTTAATGATCCACGTCCAGCACATGGGTACCACCATTCCCATCCTGCTCCCCCAGCCCTCCAATCAAGATCCTCGCCCATCTGTGCAGGAGGACAGATTAAATGATCAAGGACTGACAGTGGCAACCTATCAGTCTGAAAACAGTTCCTGTGGGCTCTGACAGGCTTCCTCATGGCAAGCACTCTGCAGATGAGGCCTCGCTACAGAGACCTACAGTCCTTGGCTGCTAGTGCAGGCAGCTGAATTATTTGTAGTTAAACAGTTGGACCAGTCAACTTAGGATCTTCCAATCCTTGAAAAGTAAAATGTCTAGGGTTACATTTGTTAATGAGTCTTTCATTCAGCTGGTTTCAGTGGGCAACAAATCTATTTTGACTGATGAAGCTACTGGCATGTTTTACTAAGGCTTTAGAGCTCATCTCTGAAAAGTTTTACACAATTATGTATCTTCTGTAAGGGATGGAATTAAGGTTCAGTAAAAACCTCAACTTTGAAAGCTTTAAAAATTTCCAAATTAGGATAAAATCTAACCTTGTCAAATGTGTGTATTTAGACCAGGTGCTTTTTAATGCACTACACGTAAGGGCTGTTTTTGATGGATGTGTTTCTATCTTCTCTTAGTACCAGGACAGGCACTGTGAGTTTTGAATACAAATGTAGAGATTTTATTTCCATCAGGAATATGACAACTGCTTCATACTCATTGCCTTGCATATAATTTTTAAGAAAAAATATGAAAATTGAAATACTTAAAGTTTGTCAAAATGTAGTTTGACTCTATCTGAAAAGCATATGTTTGTTGCCACTTCATGTCCCAACAATTCTGTATCACACAACCCAGTACTCCAGGAATGATAGTTTAATTTTCATAACACATTACCATCTATTAGTGAGACATTTGTGCCACACTATACTTTATTATCTCAGACTCTAAATACTACGTCATTCTCTATGGGCCTGCTTCTTCAGCTATGCCTGTTGGTACCCTTTCCTCACACATTTTGTTCCATTAAGGCCTGTGGGTTTAATTTTATGGATAAAAGTTTGCAAGATGAACCTAGATTACTGCAATGATGACTAGTCACATATGGAGAGCTCAGAGTATTTACAAAATAGTCCAAGCTGAACATAATGACAGTCAAATGTTTATCACCGCTGGAACAGAAAAGTGCACTGCTATTGCTGGTTCTCCCTTTTCTATAGCTAAACAATTTTGGATTCCAGGACGGAGAGTGAAGAAATATTTACCAGCACAACATGCATGCACTGTATATACAGCAGAGCTGCAAACATACCACATGCAAAGATACTAAATGTCATCATTTCAGCCTCAAGCAGGTGCTTGTCTTCAAAACCAAATATACTGGTGACCTTTCTGCCAGATGTATTTGGCAGAAAGCTCTGTGTTCAAATATAGGCTCCTCTGGAGCCTCAAGAATGGCTCCTCTAAATATTAACTAACACCAGGAATGTAGAAAAATGTAAACAGCTTCCTTAGCCACTTTAGGCACCTACTGTTTTCCCTTTGGACCTAGTAAGTGTGTGTATATAAAAGAAAAAAAAAAAGAAAGTAGTAAAAAATTGTGAAGGCAGAGGAAAGAAGTACTACCTGGTGCTGGAAAACTAAAAATCCCCAGTATCTTCATTTTTATGTGTCAATACAAATGAACACCAAATACCTGCTTTTCAAGTATTCCTGACTGTATTCTCTAGTTTTCTTTTCCTCATAAATCCTTGGTTGCTTGGCAAATGCAAACATCTTTTTATTTGCTAGTGTTGCCCCTTTCCTGTATCCTGGATTTGCTAACCACCTCACAGTTTTTTGGCAAACACTGGCAACATTCAGCCAAGTCAGGTCTATGCCCACCGTCTCAGAAAAGCTCTTGTCCTGCTTTTGAAATATTTTATTACATCATAACATTTTGCCCTATCAGTCAGAAGATAGGAATATGTTCTCTCTGTAGCAGGTGAGAGGATGTGTCCTCTTTTAAATTCTTTCATCTCTTCCTACCTTGCTACTCTCATGAATGCTGCCTGTACATAGTCCTTCAGCAAACATTTCTAAATATGCTTCTGGACCTCTCATGATCTCTAACGGCAGTAGAGCCAGGTTTTAATTCTCCTGATCAAAAACTTGTAGCACAGATAAAGAAGAAAGATGATTCAGATTCATATCAAACTTCTATTGTGGTCAACAGGGAGGTTCATTAGCATTCACAATCCTAGTGTGTAAGTAACACCACAGTTAATAATGAGTGCTACATGTGGCTTGCCCTTATAGCTTTACAAGACAAAATTGAGATAACCTAATGCAATATCTTCACTCACAGTGTTCTCTGTGCAAGTGCATTTTGTTGTGTGATATCACACAACAAAATTAATATTAGTCACAGCTTATTCACCCATACATCTGAAATGTCATTCCAGCTAAAAATCACTCAAACTCTCTTCCCTCTGCTTCACCAACAGGTGGGGGAAGACAGCTCCTTATTGGTGGGATCCAGAACACAGGCATGCATTTGGGCATGACTGAAAAACCCAGTACCGGTTTAGCAGAGAGAATGTGAAATAGCAATGCAGTTTTCTCCTTAGAGTGTGTGTCAATAAACACTGGTTCAGACTCTCTTTGGGGGTATCTGACTTCACTGTGTGTGAGACAAGTGATCAACACCCAATTTACAACAAGGAGATAGGAGCTTGGAAAATTTTCTGGTGGAGCAAGAAGTCCTCTGCTTCCCCAGTGTGCGACCTACTGGTGTTGGCAATACCTGCAGAAGAAAGTTTAAGAAATATATTTGAAAAGCAGATCCATAACCGAGACACACATTCACAGAGTGAAGATTTCAGTGCTTAAACTAACTATCCTAAAGACATTACAGTCAGAGACCCCTCTAGACTTGGAATAAAATGGTGCCTTTTCAGCTAATGACAGACAGGGTTGTATAGCTGTGTGTGCAATGTATGTGCTTCTACCCTGAACTTTCCATATGCTTAAGAACAACAATAAGACTTCTTTCAATACTGATAATTATATCAACTTAGTCTATAAGCTAAAAGAGCCCTGAGAGCCCGGTGCAGCTGAAGTAACAATACATTATATTGAGCATTAATATCCCAAGAAAATAAATTTCAGAAATGTGGTTACCTTTTTGTTTCCAGTTTTCAGCAAAGAACAATAGGCTTTTTCTAACATGAGTTATAACTCCTTAGTTGTTATAAATGGATAGTCAAATTGATTAATAAAAAGAATTTATTCCATAAATAAAATACAATTGTAAAAGGCCACAAGCAAAATCAGATCAGCACTGTGCCTGGCAAACAGTACCAGGTGAGACAGGGAGGGGCTCTCTGGTACCACTTCACCGTGCTTCACAAAATGCAAACATCACAGAGTCCTTTTTATATGTTCTCAAGCCTTTTGGGGGTGGGGGAGGGGAGGGGTCCCTTCTTCTGTTGGTCTTGTCTCCTCTTACATGTTGGGACATGTCCTTTTTCTTTATTGCAGCGCCTGACAAATCCTTCGGAATACACTTCTTTCCAGATTTTCATGCTGGTTTTGGTGTAATCTTGTGCATATTCATGCATTCATGTAATCTCATCAGGGGAGGTTCCCTAGGAATATACATTTCTCAGACGAATTTTTATGCTGGTTTTTATCAGTTGAGATTGCTATAGTTTCAGCACGAATTTACTTTATTACATTAGTCATATAGGAAAACCCAGTCTATCAAATTTTTTGATGATTCAGGCAGACTTCCATGTATTTTTCTTCACTTAAACATTTTGACAATGAACAGATTAGTTTCATTTTATATCTTCCTCCTCCCCCACTCCCAACAAGGCTCTAAAGTCCATAGTAAGGCAAAAAAAGCATGACAATTCACAAATCCCACTTTCTCACTGTTTGGTAGATAAGTCCTATGTAACTGCTGTCGCTTTTCTAGAGTCCTCATCTTTCACTGCTTTTGCATCCAACGAGGATCCATAGACCACCTAACCATATATCTGCATGCTATAGCCTCTATTAGTTTGTCATCCCTCCAATATCCTCGTCTCCACTTTTTCCTATAAGTGCCTAGTGACCCAGCACGTGTTTTATTTGTGGTTTTAATAAAAAGGGCTCTCCAGAATAAGGGATATTCAGAAAATGCTACAGATGAGGGAACTAAAAATATACAGCCAAAATAGTGGGAATGTATTTCACTGGGTAAAACACATTAAAAAAAAAAAAAAAAAAAAAGGGCTTACTTTTTTTTTTANAAGGGCTTACCTTTTTTTTTTATCACCCACCAATGTGGAACTTCTGGAGGCCACAGAGCACTGTGCTCTAGGACACAAGGAAAGAGAAGGCTGCTGTGCCAAGCTCAGATGATCAGGAGCTACCCAAGGTATCAGGAAACCTGATCTTCTCTTTTCAGTCTGCCATGAACTTTCTTTCCAGCCCCACAGCCATTCAGCTTGTACATTACAGCACACTTTTTTTTTTTTTCTTTTTTTTTTTTTT
>VYXD01005296.1:105327-146748 GCA_013397195.1 Hylia prasina
TTTTTTTTTGCAACTTTAAGGTAAGCCTGTTTTGGTTTTGGAACTGTCCTAGTCATATATATAAAATTGCAAACACTAAACCCACGACATTAATTAGTGCGTTGGCCGAGAAACAAACCAGAAATTGGCAAACATGAAACCATTACACATTTTGGTGTTTCTGCCCAGTTATCGAACTAAAACCTTGACACCTTGGCAGCAGCATTCAAGGTGCTCACAATTCCATGCCACACGATGTGCATCTGAACCCAAACTACTCTTTGAGAGAGGAGCTGGGGATGAAATTGATCAATGCAACAGAGCACCTTAGGCTCAGGGAGTATCAGGAGCAAGAGGTCCTGTTAAAGATCAATAAAGGAAGGTCTGTAAGCTCTGACACACACCACCAGATTTCAGTTATTGCAGTACCATCAGCCTTTGAGCTGGGCTCCTAAATGAACCAGGACTTAGTCCAGATATGAGCCTCTCCACCATCTTCACCCTGTAATAGACTCAGTGAAGCAAATAGGCTGCCTTCTCTCCTTTAAGTGATGCTTCCAGACAGTCTTAGGTAGAAGGTGATGGGGGTATGTCTCCAATTCCAGCAAGGCAGCAAGGACACAATAAAAGCATGGCTCATGCTTCAAAGTCCACAGCTCAGAAAAAAAAGACTGAATCTGCTCCCAGCAAACCCTATTTCCAGCCTCTTTTTTAGATTTAATTTGAAGACAAATAATTTGTTTGGTTAATGACAGTGAAATTACGTCACTGAATTACTGAGAATAAAATACCATCTTAGCTAGAGTATAATGTAAAGCACATACATACACCAAGATTAGCTCCTCTCTCCCAAAACTAAAAATAATTTTTAAAAACCAGCATGAATTGAACACAAAAGAAAAGCAATCTTGTATTTGGGAGCATGTACATGCAGCCCTCAGGAAATCAGCTCAAATAATGTCACTGCCACTCAGAGATGACAATAAAAAAAGAATTGGTATATAAATCATGTTGGGTTATGGTAATAGCAGCTTTCTTGCCAAAAAAGTGACTCTTAATCTTCTGTACCATTCTGCTTGTACCATTCTCCAAACAAGAAAACTAAACCAACATGGGTGTCAGACTGTTCCCTATGACGAACCACACCCCACATCCTTGGTGATTTCCAACTGGCTTATGCTAGTGTAAACATGGGATAAGAGTGCCAAACCAGGTCTCACAGCCAGATCCTCAGTGAATATAAGCTAACACTTCAACCAACTGCTGTGACTGAGAATAGGACTCTGTCAGTAAATTACTTTCTATTATGCCTTACAGAGCTCTACCACAAAGCCCCACTAAGCCCTGGTTAATATGGGACTTTATTTTCCCTACCTGTGGAAAAAGCTAATCAGCATGAAACACAGTAAGCATATGAACAGATGTCAACCAGTCAATGCTTATTATTCAATGGCAAGACAAGGAAAACCAGGTTAATGCAGCTCTGGCTGGAATTGCTAGATAAGCTAGACTGAAACTAATCTGACAATACTATTACTAATATCATGTTGTGTTAATTGGTTGCATGAGCAACCAGTTGGTTGCATGAATTTCATAGTCAACACCAATTCTGGTCTATTTTGAGTTAGCCTTATATGCCAGATCTACTTTGTTCCAAAATATTCTGATATTACAGCATTTTTTCATAGGACTGTAATGCCATTTATTACATTTTTCTTGCAAAAGAGAAAAGGGACATGACCTTTGTACAGGAGCTGCTAAACTGTCACAGTAATTCTGGGACACTGTTGAATGGAAACATTTCCTATCAGTGGAAAGATAGCAGAAGAAAGCTGACACACCCCACCAACTCTTTCAGAGAACTGTAATGCCTCCAGCATACACATCCACAAGACCTTTAACCTAGTCTTGCTAATGTGAGCTTTGTCAGCCTCTTTCCTTGTCCTTTGTCCCCTCACCATGTTTCCCCTCACAGGACTGTCCTCTGTATGGTCCGCACTTTAAGGCAAAATGGTACTCCTAGACCCGGGAAGGAGGTGAGGATATTGTAGATACCCCAGACAGAGAAGGCACCTCTTCCAGCCTCTGCTCTGCAGGGACTTCCAGGGAGAAGAGAACTGTCAAGGACTAACACTTTCTGCACTGATAGCTTTTTCCTGCCTGGTTGCCCCTCAGTACTGGAGATGAGCTTCCCTAGGACTCATAGCAGTTGTATTAACATGGCTACATGGCTCTGTGAAACCCCCAGGGACATCCTAGGCCCAGGAAGGTGGAAGGGGAATCTCCTCTGTCATGGGTAAGCAGGCACAAATCCCCTAGGGCTGTGATTTATACAGACACACCTCCCACACCTGTGGGAAAACAGATTTCCCTTCACCACTTGGCTGATTTCTTGTGTCCTCCCTTCTCTTTCCACATCAGGAGGCAACAAGCTTTGATCAAGAACTAGGGTGCCTAAGATTATACAGTAGTACTTCCTGATTTATTGCTTTCTATTCCCCTCTGTTTCCCCAGCACTATTTTGAGCTGCACTCTTCTAGGAACTTAGTTTTCACCCATTCTTCCCCTATTTACAGGACAGCCAGATTAGAGCAATTTACCAGCTTTTCACAGATTTTATTATTTGGGTTACATAAATAGTGGAAAAAATATTTTAATTGCAGAAATATATTTTATGTTGTCTTTCCTATGAGTTTCTAGAGGTTTTACTGTTTTTTAGGGGGAGGAGACAGGGGTAGACAACAAGAAATTTTGGATTAGTGGTGACTCCTACACTTAAAATCTGACTCATATTATTCATTGGGAGCTGTCTGACATCTAATGAGTAGACTTGGAGAAGTGGAAGGACAGTCTGAGGAACTTCAGCATCCTTCTGTGGCCTCTGAGGGCAGGCCAGATCCAGAGACCTAATGTCTGATGTGATGGTCAGCATTCAGGGATCAGGCACCTGTAAACTCTCTTCTACCCTGTCAACAGCAGGGATTTATTTATGAGTTTTCACCCCTGCTCCCAAGAATTTCCTCTGTTTTCCTTCACTTCACCCTGCTGCTGAACAATATCTAAGATTCTCTTTTACAAGAGGGTAGCAGCTTCCTCCCAAAGTTTTCTCCTCTCCGTTTCTCTTGGGTGTCCTCTCAGTTCAGCGTTGCTCTGAAGCCTGTTCACCCTTCAAAAAAGGCTCAACATTTTTGTTTGCCAAAGGCTCTGTGAGTCACAGAGAGCATGACTCCTGTGGTACAAGTGAAGTTCAAGGCTGAGGTTACTCAGTCTATAAGAGGAAAGCTCTCAGGCAGTGGAAACAATAGCATGTCCAGATGCCAGACCTCCCTCAGCAGACACTGGCCCAAAACCCCTGCATGCAAAACAGGTCACATTTCAGCCTCCCCATCTGAAGACAGCATGGCTCAATTTAGAGGCAATATTTATGGCTATACAGAGCTTCTCTCAGAAGTAAATGTAAACTAACAAGTTTACATTTTATTAGCTAAGAAGTTAATCAAGAGCGTAATTTTTTGCTTTACCACACGTTGCCATAGGTTCAAGACATGTCAGGGTTGCATGAGTTGTTCTTGGGAGGCAGTGGAAGTCCAGGGGAATATTGATATGAATATCAAGGGAGGCACAGACACGTGTGATAAGATCACACCAGCTCTTTACTGTCAGGATCACTTACAGCATGGATCCCTGACTGCAGCAGTCATGAGATGTGATTGTTCCTTACAGAAATTTCAAGACAAAAAAATGCAGTAGTACATTTTGCCACCAGAAACACCAAAATACATTTTTTTTCTTCCCATTTTCCCAGTCAGATTTCCTGAACATCAGCAGGAAAATATTAGGTCAAGTACTGGGTAAGGCAGTCAAGTACTGGGTTGGTTATGTTGCCTTGTACATATTTTAGTGAAGATAGTTTTCTGTGGAGGTACTTTAATTTTGCAGCTAAGAGATTATGCTTACTTAGACATATACCAAAAAGAGATCAGTTTTTAAAGAAAAAAGATCAGCTATTTTCCAGTAAACTTTAAACTGGTTTCCTCTATGGTATAATTTTAACATCTTTTTGGGATAAATGCCAGTGAGACTTGCAGAGAGAGCTTTAAAAGTCACTGTTGAATATTCTACATTTAAAAGAATGTATTTCAGGAAAGTGTATTCAAAAAAAGATCAATGAAAACATTTTAGAGGGGGCAGATCCCACTAATGCAAAAAAGCCCCCAAATAGCTTGAAACCCTATTGCAAAATACCACATGAGCAATGTGGATCAAGGCTAAATTGCTTGTATTTGCATGGACATGGCTGTAGCAGCAACATGGCAATTCCAGCTACATAAAGCCCATTCTGTAAATTGTAGAAGCTATGATAATTTTGGTCTCCAGGCCTGTCTGTGGGTCTGCCAGGGCAGATGGGACCTGAAAGGCACCAGTTAAGTCTTTGGATTAACATGTGATTAAAAATTAAGGAATCCTTGTGGCATCTCCCGAGGACACAAAATACCTGTTTTCCCTCTGGCCAGTTTGTGATAGGGCAAAGCTCTGCCATTCCCTTGTGTTCTGTTTCTGCCATGGAATAGAACTGGAAGCTTGGAAGATTGTTTGGGCTTGTGGTGTTGGCAGTGTTTTTCCCTCCTATAATTTAAGGGGAAAGCCAGACAAGACGCAACTTCTCTCTAAATTGGAACCATGGGCTTAGTACATTACAGGCTCTGTTCTCTCCCCCTCCAATGTGCCACTCTGCTCCTCTCCTCTCCCTCCTCCCACAGACATATTTGTGCCTTGTGTAACTATTAAATAGCATTGATTAGATTAAGATAGTATCTCTCACTGTATTTTCTTTTTGTTGGGAAATTGCTGTTATGGTCCTTTAATGTAGCAAAAAAGTTCTGTTTCATCTCCTTCTTGTGATGCCAAGCAACAAGGCATTGAAAAAGTGCAGAAAGTGATTTGAAGACACAATCAGTCCCAATTTCACCTTAACTTCACTTTTTTCTGATTTTTATCTGACCTCTTCCTAAAATCTTTTGACAGAGACTCCATAACCTTTGCAGCAGATCTGTTCTGGTGATTCACTTGTTATTAGAAATTTTTTTCTCAACAGCTAAATTAGCTTCTCATAATGCAATTGAAGCCGATTTTTTCCTGTTCTACCTAGGCTAGACTGTGTGAGAAAAATATTCCTTTTCTCTTTATGGCAGCATATATGAAAAGTCACTTTGCCCTCATCCTTTCTGGCACAGTGCTACATTCTCTAGACTGAGTTACTCCACTCTTTCAAACCCTCTGCATGGATCATTACTCCAAGAAAAAAAGGTGTTGGAAAGTATCAGTTGTTGGGCATCTGACAGTTGAAAATGTTTTATTTAAACACCTCTCTAGCTAGCAAGCATAATTGTTGTCAACAAAATTAGCAAATGACTGGAACAATCAGTAAGATTCTCCCACATGGGAATATAAAGCCTCTATTGACAAGGACATGGTTGAATTAGTTACCCTATGTATTTTTCCAGTAAAGACAGCTTCAGAACCCACTCTTATCTACAGAATTCTTGCACTTACCAGTAATTCAGTTTTCAAAACAAAATCAAAACAAAGACACAGCTTTTAGACTTGCTCAGCCTGTCCCATTTGGCATCTTTGTATCCCAGTGACTAAGCTTAGCTATGTTACTGCTTGACTTGGATTACAGATCAGATAGCAGTAGCTCTACAATATGAAAAAAACCCACCAGTTTT
The DNA here is from genome assembly GCA_013397195.1 of Hylia prasina. Lineage (NCBI taxonomy): Eukaryota > Metazoa > Chordata > Aves > Passeriformes > Sylviidae > Hylia > Hylia prasina. The sequence continues at coordinate 111,036 of VYXD01005296.1, forward strand.
TAGAGCCCTACAGCACAAACACAGCAATACCAGATCAATCTCTAGCTTAGAAGTAGTCCTGGATTCTTTAGAAAACAGTAAGTTTGATCTTGGCAGCATCCATGAATAACACTTTCTATGATCTCCAGTTGGCAAGAGACTCAATCCCATCTGGACAAATGCTGATTTGGCTTTCTCTCTTCTTATCAAAACTCCAGCACAGTGACCTGGCATGAAGCCACAATCCTTGAGAAACTCCAGCTAGGAGGAGAACACCCTGTGCCTCTCCAGCAAGGCAGCCACCAGAAATGCATTAAACCTTCAAGCACTGCCCTGAGATGAGCCACGTTCAGAGCTTCCTTCATTGTCTTCAAAGTGGTTCACAGCCTGGAGTGGCACCAACAACTGTCTTGGCAAATTTAGATTGACAGAGGAGAACAACAGGTACAGGATAGCTGGATGTTCTTGCATATTTATGCATGCAGGCACACTGTGCCTTCAGTAGGCTATAGCGACCCTGAGGATAAAAAACCCACCACTCTTCCCTTATATCAGTCAGCCACTTTGCAAGTGAATCATTTTCTCTGCATGTGTTTCCATCAGCCTCTTAGCAAGTGCATTTCTGATGTCCCTTGCTCCAGGATGTATATTGCTCCATACACAATTGCAATCTTTTAGAGTAGCATTGGGGTAATTGTGCACCCTCACCTTCCCATGGCAATCATCAGAAACACCTCTTCACTCCTCATCTCCAGTGGAGTCATATCAAGTGACTGCTCTATGCTTTCTCCTTTTGGAAACAAACATACCATAATATTTTGATGCACAAATTACACAAGTGAGTGTCTAGCTAGGAAGTTTCAAAATTGCATATTTTTTAATAAGGTGCAGATACTGGTTGTTTCTATTTTAAGTGATGCCTTAAACTTATAATTCTGAATTGCTCCCTTTATTATAGAAAGAAGGATACAAGCAAGAAAAAACCATTTATTTCACTTACTTTCCTTCTGCAGGAAGCTCCCACTTTGCTACTGAAATCCTTCAGAGGTGAGTGCTTATGACAAAATCACCTGCCTGATGAAGCAACCTGGGTGAAGAATGCTGGAAAATCATCTAAAGATAATCTAATATGTTCTGGCTTAATTTTTGGACAATGACCTCAATAAAACTGCAATCTTACAGTGAAGCATGTTCCAAAGCATTCTGCTAAGTTGAATATGCCTCAAAAGACACTGCTGTGTCTTGGAAAATATTCTGGTTTAGAACAATTACAGTTCTACTATATTTTTTCTTGAGTTTCTCTTCTTTTTCTTCTCTTCCATGAAAAACTCCAAGGTTTTTCTTGAATGAAATCTCTGCTCCTGTGGCTTAAAGAATATCTGAAATTAAAATACTTGGATTATGGAGAAGCTGTCAGTCCTGTAGTTGGTAGTTGCACTTAAAAACACAGTCTGGGCTCTTTAACAGTCAGCAAGATCCAGAAGTGGAAGAGAACACGGTCAGTGAAGTGACTTGCAGCCTGGTATAAATACTTCTACTTCCGAGGCACTGTGTTTGGGGAATTTGGGGTTGGTAGTGTTTGCATGAAAAGAAAAAAACAGCAAAACCAAACAGTTTATACACCCACCATTGCATCTCCTAAAGGTCCATTGGGAACAGGAAAGGAAATGCTCATAGCACCTCCTCTTCCCCCCTGGCAAATCTTTTGTGAATCACAGTGCTACTGGTAAATTTAGGTAAGACAGCATCACATTTTACCCTTTGGGGTCATTATTCCCACAAAATGTCTGTCAGCCTCTGTCTCTGTGCTCTCTGTAGAGGCCCATGTAAGAAAGAAACTAGTCATCTCCTGTGCCAGAAGGAAGAGGGGTTTGTTCATTAAAGGGCTGATTTTGCAATTTGTCTTTTTCATGGAAAGAAATGTAACTATAGTTTAGCAATCAATTAGAACAGTCCATCAGCATGCAAAGCACAACAGAACAAGACTTCCTATGATTACCAGCATTGCTATAGTAATGGAAAAATGCAGTTATGGGGGTAAGATTAGCACAAGTAAACATCTGATGCATAGGAACATTTTTATATTTATATATTTTTAAAACACTTTCTATTAATAAAACATTGAAATGCTTATAAATTATACTTCATATGACTTAAAATGTCCCTTTTCTTTATGAGTTTGAGAGCTTGAAAAGGAGCAAAACAGGGCACAACAGATGATCATGTTTCTGCATTAAGAGGAACATGTTGTCTTAGAACTCTAAGACCTCAGAGCTTCCACTTACTTGTATCCTAAATGAAATCAGCCTGTAATGAGCCTTATTTCTCCACATCACAGCCATTAGAGTTTGTAACCAGATGGACTAAAACTTGCTTAATAAATGCTTTATTACATATCCTCTGGCCAAGTTTTCTCAAGGTGAGCCTGCACTTCAGTGGCTGCAGTAACACCATGTTCCTCTTTACAGTAATTAGCTCAGGATCTCACCACTGCAGCCACGGCAGACTGAGCCACGGGTCTAAAACCTGAGTTCAATTAACCCACGCAGTGTTCCATGCTGCTGCATTAAACAGGTGGTGTGGCAACAGAAAGGTATTGTGAGTAGGTCTACACTGCTTCCAAACTTAAAAAGATAGTTTTGACATATTCTGGACTAGCCTTAATTGCTCCCAAACACATAATCCTTAAAGAAGACTGGAGAGCACATCTTTTATAATTTAATTACACATCCATGGAGGTCATGCAGAACTCTTATAGGTACCATCAATGGGAAATCTCAGTTAATAATTTATTGGTGGGGGGGGGTTCAGATTTTCTTCATACATAAAGACCTTTCTTGATCTTGTGTAAGAGAATGGAACTAGGAGATGTGACCCAAATTTCTCTCCACGTCTCCTCTGATAGCTTTCAAGTGCTGGCAAGGAAATGTAAGCTCATCTTCTCATTCCCTTGGACAGTGTTATGTTGTCACAGCAGGAGGCAGATGGGATCTCTAGTGAATTTTTGAGGAGTCAGTTCGTAGAAATGTAGCGCCTGAGCAAACTCTTTAGCATAACAACATGTGGAATTCATGCCCGAGTCTGCTGTTAGCAAGGTTGGGATCTAACTGTAAAGTTAAACTAGGCTTTGATTGTTTCTGTAGGTTCTTTACGTGCTTTGGCCACTAACACTCAACCTGGGAAGGTTCTGAAGGAAAGGGTCTCTCCCCTTGTTCGCTCTTGTTCTCTCTGGGCAAGCCCTTACAATGTTGTGGTTCTAAATTAAAGTGATTTCCAAGGCTGTGGGAATCTACAGATCCACTTGAAACAATTCACAATGAAAAAATGGTTCAGACAAATACTAGTTGAAACATTCAGAAACAGGATTAAGGCAGGGAAACCAACTGCCTGAATCCTGAGCTTTTGCAGCCACTATTAAATAATCTAATTCAAAAGACTTTGGAAAAAGACACTTTGTGCAAAGCCAAAGGACCATGCCAGACTTCAAGCAAACTCTCAAAGCATGCTCATTATCTGGTTTGATTATCATTCTTTTAATTGGGAAATCTATAAGGTCACAATAATCAAATGAAGAAGATACTAAACTTTGGGAAGAGGGGCAGAAGTCTATATTTACATACATCATTGATTTCAGTGCACCCCATAAAGGTTGAAGCACCTGCTCAAAGAACTACAGCTTATAACCATAGCTGAAGGGTCATACCCTTACCCCACACTCTTTCTCCTCTGTACTACTGCTGTGCCCTATCACAAGCGAAGGGTTTTCCTGCCACAAAAGGATCCTTAAACAGTATAGAAGTAATAATGTTCTTACCTAAGTACAGCTGCACTGGCTGTGGTAGGAGATGGAGAAGAGTTTGAATGTGGACTATTTGAGAACAGAGCACAGGGTACTGTTCCAGCTAATGTGAGATAAAAAATACTTCTTGGATGCTCTAAAATATGTCAAGAACTGATGCAATTTCTATGTTGTCCCAGGAAGAGGAGAACAAAAAGATAACCTTTCCTCTGTGCTCTGTGCCACCTCTACTGTGCTTCATAAATCATAGGATTTGGCTTCAAGTCTTAAGCTGCACTAGAGGAAGTTTAGGCTAGATATTAGAAAAAAAACTCTTTACAGAAAGAGTGAACTGGGTGTTGGAATGGGCTGCCCAGGGAGGTGGTGGAGTCAGCATCTCTGGAGGTGTTTAGGACTGGATGTGGCACTCGGTGCCATGGTTTTTGTTGATAAGATGGTGTTAGGTCATAAATTGGACTTGACTGTCTCCGAAGTATTTTCTGACCTAATTGATTCTGTGATTCTGTGAGGTCTTTGTGGAACATTCCAGACTGACATGCAGATTTGTCCTGATGTATCTGACTCTGCTAAAACAGGGAAATCATCAATTTAATAGATAGAACCACTTAAGGTGGATTGGTGATTTGCAGCCATAGGGATCCCGAAGCTTTTGTAAGGTATGTAGCCTTGAACAGCGCTTCCTGTGGCAATGCTTTCTTCAAGGGCCAAAGTCTCCAAAGCTCAATTGGCCCTTAAAATAGAAATTATAATCTCATAAAATGAAGAACCTTTTGCCATAACTGAGCCAATTCAAGTGAAATGACAGTATCTTTAAACATTTCTTTTAGACTTTAACTTTTTGTATCATTGGGCCTAAAAAATCTCCTTTGTGAGAAAAACAGAAAATGCTTTTGTCTGTACTGCCTCTGATGGTGACATTCAAAGCCATGTTCTAAAGATCAATAGCAAGGATGATTAAGGAGATGCCTGCTGTGTTTGATTTTTTTCTGAGGAAAGGGAAATCTTATAGACTTGAATGGCCATCTCTGCCACTATTTAACAAAGAAACCTTACCAGAGTTGGCTTCTGTGTGCTTCAAGCACAGATGACAGTCCTACCTTATGGCTGAGGACAGAATTCAACCCCTCAAAAATAACTAATCCAAGAACAATATGCACCCCCCAGGTTTTTCTCCTCCCAGTGCACTCTCCGGTTGGTGCGACAAGTTCTTCAAAATACAGTGCTTTTAAAAAAACCACTCAGGTGATCTTGTTTCCAGGTTTAGCCTGACTGAAGGCTGTTGTCCACAGTGAGCAGTAGTGCCTTCTGCTATGGGGACAGATGAAAAAGAGCACCCTTTCCTTCTCTAAACACACACACATACATACAAAAGAGTAAAACACTTGAGGGAAAATGGCAGTTTTCTGTGGAACCCACTTGCCCAAAGGGTGACAGGCCAGTCAGCCTTCCTTACAGCTTGTCAGACTCCTTGTAGAGGGTGAACAGAAGAGATTCTAGGAAAGAGAATTTCTGGGAATGAGGATTTCAGTAAGGAACTTGGATAGGTAGTGGTGTGTTTCACCTGCATTTCCTTCTAGAATTTCATTACAGGAAAAAGCAAAACACCGATATACAATACATCAATATATAAACATCAAGTTGCTGCACAGTGCATCATATCTAGAAGGAATGAAATTTATATTAGTTGAACACACCTGCAATCAGAAAACTGAGACTGTGCCAAAACTATCAGGAAGGTGATGGAAATGTATGTCTTTGAAACAAAAGCATCTGTTTGCAATAATAGCAGGTCAGATAGCACCACTGTGCCCTTGGAAAGGTCAGCATAGGGGTGAAGGACAGCAAAATAGGACTTTCCAGACCCCTGAAGCCTTAGCTGACACCAGCAGTTCTTTGAATCATACAGGCACACACTCACCCACACTTAACCTGGAAAATCACCCTCTCACTTGATTAAATGATCTGTCAGACAGATTTCTCAACATCTTTCTTTTCCCTTCTCTTTTTGTTGAATCTGCTTTCTCTGGGTGAGCAGACCTCATTGAGCCTGCTATCCCACAGAACAGGTTGTAACAAAGCTCCCCAAGAGTCTCACCTCCCATTTAAGACTGCTCCCACTGTGTTCATGTAACACAATCTATAAGGTCTACCACTGCCTCAGACAAAGCCATACATGAGTCATAAAGGAGGGCAGAAAGTGAAACAGGAAATCACCAAAGGAGCAGAGAACAAAGCAGCAGAAAGCCATAGAGTCTTACATGATTTGCATGACAGAGTAAGAAAGATGCAGCTCCTGTACTCATTTTTCAATCCTCACCATTACTTCTACTGCAGCAGCAGCACAGTCTGATCTAAACTCTGGTCCTCAGGAAGATAGCCAGCACACTCTCAGGAAATGTGGCCCCAAGGAAATCCTATGGGGAGAAAAAACCAAAATTCTCTCTGATAAGGGCTGGCTAGAAAATAAGATTGAATTATGAACAAGGCCACCATGAATATTCATTCTAAGTAAGTGAGATTACATGCAAAGAAATGCCTGATTCTAACATTAATCTGTCATTTTACTCCAGATTGCTGTGGATTTTGACAAACTGCCTAGTAAAAACAGGTTAGATAATTTCTCTCTTTATTACAGGAATTCCTTATGCTTCTTGAACTGTATATCCAGAGATCTACATTTTCACACGTTCAAACTTCCCAGAAAAATAATCCACTGCAACTAATTTATATTCCATTTCTGTCTCACCAGTATGCCACCCAGCACCCTTGCCTCACTGCAGAGCACACTCTTGATGATACTGATCCTTTTCCAAAAGAAGCAGGAGCAGCAATTTTTGTTACATGAGCTCTTACTCAGACCCATCTGTGCCACTCTACCTACCACCTGGATGGTGACAAAAGGTAAACAGTAGAAAGAAATGAGATAGTTAGCAAAAAAGCCATAGGTAATAGTTGAGAAAGATCTTTTTCATTTTCATGCATCTGACCTCACTGCTATTCACAACTGATTTACATCAACTGCCATGATCAACACTTAATTCACAGTGAAAGCCTCAGGTAGTTTCACTCCATTAATATTGACATCTGAACTCTGTAGCTACAGTGGATTACTATTAATAATTATTTATGACCAGCACAGAGTATGCTGCCCAATTCTGGGAGTCAGGAGATGAATCTCCTACAGCAATTCACAAGCTGTCCACCTCTGCAGCCATGCAATGAGCCACTTTACCCAGCCTCTCTCACACCACCACTGACACTTGTCCTACCATCAGTGCAGTGTGTTTTCACAGGTAAAACTTGCACTTCCTTCATGCTTCTGGGTAGGGTAGAAAGCTGCAGCAGACTAATAATATTCCTTCTTTGACAAAAAATACCAGGGGAGGTGAGAAAAGCTAGACGATAACAGTAAAGGTCAAGACTGTAAATATGCAGGTGCAAAATATTTTATTAGTCTAGGTTTCTGATTCAGAAAGACATCTAGAAGTCCAGCTCCTCTCAGATGTCTAATTAGCAAAATTCTACTTTTACTTTATATTTACAGGTGGAGGTACTGAAGTTTCATGTAGGGTACAAAGTCCTTAACCTTCCCCTCCAGCAGTGAGCAGAGTTGAAAATTTAAATTCATACATGTGTTAGGCTAAATTAAGGCCATGGCACTCAATTCCTTTCAGGGTCAAGTCAACATGCACCATGAGGCGCCTCAAATCTACCACTGCACAAGGCTCCCATGAGCAATCCAGCCCTGGGTGACTAATAAACTAACAAGTGACAGAGCAGACCAGCGCGGGGTTTGTACCAAATGAGATCTCACAGCTCTCAGGTATTGTTACTCAGGTCAGACCAGACTGGCAGCGTCCCACACAGTTCTCCACAGCTCACAGGTGGAAAAAGTGAACCAGTTCCCTTCACACCCACAGCTCAAACTGGCAGGGCCATGCCCGTGACTGCTGCTGCACTTTGCCAGGTGACACTCATGCAACTGACTTGGTAATTTCTAAATAACTACAGTTAAGTGTGCACAATTACTGCCTCGTCTCAGCATCTTCTTGCTTCATTTTAGCTTGATTTCTCCCCTAAAACTGGGCAACCCAGAGATGCTGACAGGAATAGCCTAGTAAAACAGAAAGGAAAGGAATCAGAGCCTCTGGCCCTAATCTGATGCTTGGGAGAATGAAATCCCCAGGACACTTTACAGTTCCACAGGTCATTATTTTTTCTCATTCCATTCCCACACTTTCTCCCAGATAGAGAAAACCCTCAGCCACAGGCTCATAAAAACCTCTTGGTTTTAACATATTTTATTACAAAAACTTTATGCAAATATAGGATTATTTCCCTGTAAAGTCACATTTTCTTCTTTCAGTGCTAACTACATTGAACAGAGTTTAAACATTTTCTGTGAAAAAGGATCCTTTCCTAGTAGAGAAGTTCAGCACGTCTTTATTATTTCAGTTTTCATGTGATACTACAAAAATTGAGCAAGTTGGTATCATTGAACCTGTTTTTTAAAGCTTCAACAAAGAGTAATCACTTTATTTGAAAGTGCTTGATTTTTAGAAGATTACAGAGGCTTGCAGTGCCACCATCACTACTGTGTGATAAATACACAAACCTAAATGAAAGAAAACTTAAGCCTGTTCATTTTTGAATAAACTGATTTTGCAGTTTTAAAAATAGCTTTTAGCATGGACTTAGTAACTGTTGCTTCTGCCATCAAAATTTTCAAAATGCAATTTAAAAAAAATGAAAAATAATTAAAAATTGCATGTCAACATTTTTGGTCCCTTACTCTATTCTTAAGAGTTTCTCACTGTTACAGCTCTGTTAAGAAAATCTAAAGGAAGAAAATAATGGATTTCTACAGAAACACTCTTTGAATTGTACTGGGAAACAAAATCCTGGCAACAGTGACATACTATCAAAGCATATGTTTAATTCAGAAGAAAAAAAAGAAATTAAAAAAATTGACTAGTCATCCTGTACTTGGGTCTATGGCTGCATTCCTAGTATTTAGCAATTGTACCCTTATACACATTTTTTTTCCCTCTTAGCATATATTTTTTAACTATGGAAACAGCCTTTTCAATTCATGTCCAGTGGCATGAGAAAACACACAGAGATAAAAACAATCACATTAGTCTTTAGTCTAGAAAGTTTGCTGGACCTCCATCATTAAATTCATTAAATACAAGATATAAATTATTTAGAAAGAATTAGACATGTTTCTTGATAGAGTGCTCAGGAAGGAGGCTCCTTAGAGTCATAATGGTTGATAGTGGTTGCAATTAGAAACTAAAATTGTAGTCTACAGGAAATTAGAGCTTTCTGAATTTTATTTTTCTTCTGAATCTAAAAGAAAAACTCACCTTTTCTTGAAATCTAAATTGATCCCCTTGGGCTTTTCAAAAAGTTCTGCTTTGTTTAAATTTAGAAGTTTTTCCTCTGTTTTTCTTACTGTATAATACAATGCAAAATATATTGCAAACGAAAGAAAAATGTTGAAGCAAATAAGGAACAGACTTATAGTGACATTTGCTTTACAATTTCTTTACATCCAATTGCACTGAAAATGGCATGTGTTTCAGTTAAATAGCATGTTCCAACAGGAAAATGTCTTTTCAGCTAATTTTTCCAGAGCCTCAGTTCCTTTCATGAGCACATTTTGGATGACAAGAAAAGTAATTTACTGCAAGTTTGAAAAAGTGGAGGCTGAATTCTGTCTCCTTGCCTCTCTCTGCTTTTTCACAGGAGGGGAGTTGCTTCAAAATCATGGTGTTATTAAAGGCCAGAATTAATTCTTACTCCACTATACCTCAAGCGATGAAATCCAGTTTCTTATTCCTTCCTTTCCTTTGTCTTATGATTGGATTCTCTCATGTGTAAAGAGATGAAAACTGACCAAAGAGTTTCCTGATGTTTACCTATCTGTTGCATGTACAGAGAGAAAAACTCTCTAGCATCCAATGGAAAAAAGGAAACATTGCAAGCTTTGCCTCAGTGGAAATAGTAATTTGAGACTAAATTCTTTCCTGAATTTAGTCTTCTATTTCCCTAAAATATTTGGGAAATTTGAATCTTTTGGACCTCTAGTGCTCTGTCATATTTGACTGAAAGTGCTCTATTATTAGGCAGGCACACAGATAGAGCTGTATGGTGTATGGTGTAAAAGCATCATCTCTTTAGAACACAAAACAAAAATTGTAATAGCTGCCTCTATGCGACATTGTTTAAAGATCCTTGCACTCTTTTGCAGCCACATTCAGGCAAGGAACTGTCTATGTTATGAGATGATTAGCAGTCTGATGAGCAATTTACATACGAAAAGTGCTACATGAATTCCAACATCATTATAGTTAAGAGCAGAGTAATAATTACAACTAAGATTGCCTGCATAGTTTCATTCCCAGTTTGGGGGATTCATATTTTTTCCCCAAACACTTGTACCTCTCCCTAGTCTGATCCTATGCTTTTTCCTCTGGTGAAGTCCACTTTTGCAAGACTGGTTTAATGTATTTGTCCTCTGCTGCCTGCTTGGTTCTGGTTGTGTGAAAAACTCAATTAAAAGAATACAGCTGCTGTTGGAAGAGTTTGCTGTGGTGGGTGCAGCAGAGAGCTGCACACTGGGGTTTAAGAAGAGCTTTTGCTTTCACTGACAATAAAAAATGAGAACAAAATAAACATAGCTATTGTAAAATAATACCTGCAGCCTGCCCTTCCAAAATAATATCTTCTAATCTTTTTCAGGGGGCAGAGTATTCTTCCCTATATGAAGGTAATTTGCATTGCAAGCATAACAGGAAATGAAATAACCTTAAAATACAAATCAGGAATATATCCAGTATGCAAATCAACTCAATTATGAGCTGCAATAATGAGGAACAAGCAAATTAGTGTCATTTCAAGCTACCTTTTAATACTTGCTGCATTCTCTTAGCATCAACAGATAAACAGGGGGCTAAGATCTCCTTAACTGCCACATACAGCACCACAGTCAGTATATACATGTGACCCATATGACTTAAAAATAGCAAATAGTCACTACATACACCATTTAACTCACAGAGGCTACCTGACTCTGAGCTCGCTCTTGTGTAAACTGGAATTTAACCTAGCCATTTAGAGGTAATTGGCCTCACAGAGATGTAAAGCTGGTAGGAGCAACATCCTCACCAAATCCACACCACTAGTTAATGGCATTCACAATTTAAAAATGAAGCTATCAAAACTCAGTACTTTTGTTAAACCAAACAGAGTGGTCATGAACCATCTTTTAGTCTTTAACTAGGCACTTGTGTCTTTTGCATTGCCAGACACAAAATTCAGGCTGCAGATTAATTCCATTTCTGCCATGTGCTTGAGGTACCATGCACCAGCAGCAGGTGATCATGGAGCTTGTAGCTGTAGCAAGTCAAGGGTCCCTCAGCTTCTGCCCAGGTAGGGCCAGCCTGCACAAGCTTTCTTTCACTTACTGAGAATCAGGGCATGCACAGATTGTTTCTGTGGAGTAGATGATGCATGACAAGGTCTTACCCTGTGCCCACACTACTTAACTAATGTCAATGCCAACTGTTGGTATGAAGAGTGTCCTTGCTGGGAAAACTTAGGAAAAGCTGTTATTTTGCTGCTCACCTATATTATTTGAAGCTTTACGCAGAAACAGTGGACTTTGGAGGTGAAGGTGTGCAAGCTGCTCAAGAATTAGATTGTTCTCCAAATTCAGAGTTTAGAGTCAGTTCTTGAACCAGACTCACTTCCTAGGAACAATTTGGAGCTCATGTTACTGAGAAAATGTTTGCATTTTTTCCTCCTTTTCCAGGAAGACTTCTTTAGTATGCATACAAAACATACATTACTATAACTCAGACTCTCCTTACTGATTTTGTCCATCATTAGGAAGCCAACTCAGAGTTCTGGCATTGATCAGTGCACAGAGAGAGTGCTACAAGAAAGGACAACAGTGTCACATTTAGGACACTTCAGTGTAATGGGTCTTGTAAGAGGAGCACTGGGCATCCCTCAGGCAGTCTGTCAGATCTATTCTTAGTTTTTGTGAAGTCCCTTGCTGGTAGCTGAGATTCAGCTGCAAAACCATGCTGAGGCATTAAGGCTGGCCAACAGATCAGTTTTCCATCAGCACAGTAAGAAAAACATACTTTGTAAGGCCCCACCTACAAAGTTCAGTGCAAGCATAGAGGTCAACAAAATAAATATAGTGCTTTTAGATTTGCAAATAGACTGAATAACACACAATGTGTTTAGGAAGGGTGATGCTTGATACTCAGTTCTAATGCCAGTTTTAGACGTCTTAAGAAAACTGTGTATTTGATTAACTCATTCTTAGAATTTAAATAGAGGTAGATTGAGAAGGAGTGACAATTGTATTTTGGTTTTTTATGAAAAGGCAAAGCATGCATAGAACTACTATTCCATCCTTCCATGTACTCTAATGAAAAGGAAAAGGAAAAGGAAAAGGAAAAGGAAAAGGAAAAGGAAAAGGAAAAAAGGAAAAGGAAAAGGAAAAGGAAAAGGAAAAGGAAAAGGAAAAGGAAAAGGAAAAGGAAAAGGAAAAGGAAAAGGAAAAGGAAAAGGAAAAGGAAAAGGAAAAGGAAAAGGAAAAGGAAAAGGAAAAGGAAAAGGAAAAGGAAAAGGAAAAAGCTAGTTATCCCCTTTCCTAAAAACGTCCCTATCATGGGAAAAGCAAAGGAAGAGATAATTTTCAGACAATGGTAAACTTTAATTATGAATCTCCAAGGTTATAATTATTACTATTCTACTGCTCATTTTTAATTATTTTGAGTAAACCTATTAATTTTTATCTTTTTCATATCAGAACTTTTCAATCCAGGTGAAGTAATATGTGCCAACCTGAAGCTTAACATCTAACACCAAGGACAGATAAATCGACACAGGCACTGTTCATTTTAAGTGTCTCAAGTGGTTTACAAGGTTTAATATAGAGAAGATTGTGAAAATACTAGGTTTAAACACCCAAGGGACCTTGGGGAAGAACCAAGAACTGCGACCTTTTGGATGTCTGACTTTTCAGACACAATTGTTTCAGCGGTTTTCTTTCTCTTTCACGCCTTTGCGTTTTGGTTGTTTGGGGTTTTGGGGGGTTTTTGTCTGCCTCTGTCTGAAATTTTAATTAAGACAAGCTTCCCAAACACTACTGCTTGGACTTCATAGCAGAGACTCTTGAGAACTCTTCTGATATCTCACAGCAATAGTTTTGTGTGTAGCTTGAAAACTTGTTTCTACAGTCAACTGCAGCTATTCAAGACTCCTTTATAGATATGATGACCATCAGTAACCTTATATTCTTTTGCTTGGTGTCAGTGCTTTTCTCAGAGCTGACAGGAAGTATTGTTCAACAGTTCTGGGCAAGTCAGTTTTACTTCTCTATTTTAATGTTTTATTATGAGTTTTGCCTATGCATCTAAGCTCAGCCCCCGAGTCTTGCTGCCTGACTCCCCCACAGATTTTTGTTGCCTCCTTCGATAGTTCACATGTTTTTAAAAAGGTCTTATTTTATCTCCTTAACTAGAAAACATGTCTGAAAGCATCATTGTTAACCTAGAAAAGCTAAAGTAAATAGAACAGTGAAGTTATGGATTAACTATTGAAATCAATTCCTTTCTTGACCTGTTTTCCCAGGTGCCTCCAACTTCCTTTTAATCAACAGAATGTTCTTTCTGAGCAGTGCCTGCACTGGAAACCCCTCAGCCACATGAGAAGTGCAGCCAGCTACTACAACAGCCAAGTAACTTGCAGGAGCTGCAAGTAAAGCTCCTGAGGCTGGCCTCTCCACTCCATAGGCAACATGCCAACCAGGAACCTTGTCCTTAGTGTTCTCTTACTCAGGCCAAACACTTGAAAGTCAGGGTTGCGATATGCTCTGATTGCTTCCAGAGATGACACCCCTAATGGACTAAGCTTGAAATATGCTTGTCAAAGCAAGAATGAAACTCCTAGCAAGTTTGCTAGGGGTATATATATTTGGGGGATACAAATACACAAACACAGGGCATTTGGAACAAATTTCATAGGTATCTCCTCAGAAACTCTAGCTTTTTCTGCCTGCCTGAGGAAATTAAAATGCCAATCAGGATATGAGACAACATGGAGTAGAAGCCATGGCAACTCTCAATACATTTATTTGTCACTGATAAATTGGATAGTCATCATGTAATTGGCATTTTGGTGCATTTTATTGAAAAGTGGGTTCCATGGGGTGCCAAGCAACAATAAACATTGCTTTTCCGTACCTAAGCTTCACTGAAACCCACTGAGCTTGATAACAATTTTAAGTGCCTTACTACCCAGGACAAGAATGTTTAGCGCTCCTTTCTTTTATAGATGCAAATTTAAACTTGTCTGCTATTTATGGATCATCTCTCTCAGCTTGGCAATGACTGACAAGAAAGTGATAAAATGAGGAAATGTAACTTGACATTTATTCAGTGTAAATACTTCACAAAGCTACTGCTTCACAATTTCCTTTCTTTGGGTAAATAATTTGAAATACCGTAAGCAATGATAGTGTAAGACTGGAAACAGAATACCTTGATGTCCAGTAGGCTGCAAGATACCACAAGTAATGACATATTTTCTTTTCAAGAGCCTCCATCTATTTTCAGACAATTCTGCTTGTGCTGGCCTAATGGCAGCTTACTAAAAAGCAATGAAATATACAACATCTGTGCAAGCAATACAACTTCCACATAGGCTGGTACTGCTGTATATGTATACATAAACCAAAAATAGAACTGTGCACATTAAACTAAGCCAAGTTTTTGTGCAGACTGGCCTCTGATCTACGGATGTTTGTGAGATTTAAATTTTAATCATACACTTAAGACCTGAAGAACAAGAGATTTTAAATTTCTAGCACAGTGAGTTACAATGCAACAAGAACTGCCTTTCACAAAATATGGCTCTCCACAGAAATGTTTGGATTAATGAGGCAAGACTTGTGTCTTAATAGTTCCTGAAATAGCTGAGGATTTTCCCCAAAATACTGGATATTGAGGAAGATCAGACCACACTTAAAGAACCTTGATTTCTGTTGTATTTTGAATTTTTGTAAAATACTGTATCCCTTTTGCTGAACTCCTGTAGGTGGTAGTTTTGGTACAACATGTTACAAAAAATTGTTGAGGCCTCTTGGGACACTGCCCAACCCTCCAGAAGATTTCATTCTAAGGCATGTTGGCTTACTGCCAGGTTATGCTTCCTTAAGGATGGTACTTCTTGTCCTTAGGATCTATAGACAAATAATTAAATTACTTGATATCCATATTTTCTCAAGAAATAGTGACACTTGTGTCAGAACAGGTACAGAGGGAAATACAGAGTCTATAACTAGGAGAGTCCCTTTTGATGCTGTTATTCTTGAAGTTTAGCTTACATTTCTTAAAATAGTGAACAAATAATGTTGCTTCTTTTTCTACCTTAATCCCCTACCTTTGGCTGAAGAAACACAAAAAAACCCCACAAGAAGTAGTGTCATCTAGATTTGCTACGGCTTTTTGATATAAATTTTAAAAAATCCCAAGACTTGTAACTTAAAAAAAAAAAATTTTTGAAGAACAGAAAAACAAAATTTGGGGCTTTACTCAAAAGCAGATACAATGTGTTTTGATGGAAAAGATAACTCACAAATTGATAGTCTGTTCTGTGCTCATACAACTCCAGGTACTGGATGTTGAATCAAACACGCCTTCCTGTAGAAATGTAAAGTTTCTCTTTCTTATTCTGCCATAAAACTCCTTGCTAGTAATTGTAGGTATGTCAAATAAAGCTAAGCTTCAAGTCTGGGTCATGTAAACAATAAAAGAGGTTCTTCCAAAGGGTAGGTAACAACTGGTGATTCAAACAACTGCTGTCCAGATGGAAAAGGGCTTTAAAATTCCTTATCCACTTATCAAGAGAGTGCTAACAAGAGAACGTCTCTGATAATCAACCAGCCTCAAAAAGCCCTCTTGAAACTTTGGCAGGGCTGGTCAGAGACACGTGTGCGTGAACAAACAAAACCGTGTCTGAGGAAGTGTTTGGAAGGCATCAGTCCAGCAGACCACGCATCAGCGCCTCTGGCTGAGAGGCAGCTTTGCTGCCACGATCTCAGCTCAGCACAGGCCTCTCTCTTGCTCTTGTCATGCCCACTGACTCTCCATGGCAGCAGCACTAAAACAAATGCCATTTCAGGCCTGCTCTGGATTCGTCTATCTTCAGTGAGCCCAGCAAGGGCCACAGACCACTATTCCTTTACGTGAATGATACCTGCTGCTTGCTCTTCTTACCACTGCAAGTAATAGTGGCTGCTGCATCTTGACAATTACTTGTTTCTGCTAAAATTTGTTTCAATTTAGCAGGAAAATAGATTTCAGTTGTCCCCAGCCCCGCCTCATCTCCCTCACTTCCCCATCCTTTTCGGCAAATTCAACGGAACTGTTAAATGTAAAACACAGTAAAAATAAGGCAGTACCACTGAGTAGCAGAATTAATCAAATGTCTTAGTTTCACAAGATTAGGCGGGCAAGCCTCTGTTAAAAAAAAAAAAAAATACAAAGAAAATTTAGAGCTTCTTTTTCCCTCTACCAATGAAATCAGCTGTTTGACAACATAGTATATGTGTCAGAATAATCCAAGAATAAAAGACGGGCCTCAGATACATCTCCTTGAGATCTGAAGATTCCCAGTAGAAAAATGAAAACAAAGATTAATAACTGCAGTAAGCTATAAATCATTATTTTAGGAAGTTTTAAGCAACTGATAGCCTTCTAAAACTCTGCATCACACAGAAAAGGACTGTAGAGTTCATCCCTACAGCTCGTAGTTTTGAAAAATTTATTCCTTGCATGTTTCTTGACAGAGTAAAGCACAAGGACCACAAATCTGGAAACAAAGTGAGCTTAAATGTTAGAATTAGGCACATATCTCTGCTTGCCTGCCTCTTCAAGTAAAGTTCACTATTGAGGAGGTTTTTGCAACTTTTGCATACATTATTAGAAGCAAGGCTAGCACTCCCCCTGTTTTGAAGTGCCTAATTCCTCCTTTTAATATGAAGTTATGGCATACAAAACCTTACCCTTTTTAATCAATAGTTCAGCCCTGATTGGTGGTAATTCGAAATGATCTTTTTCTGACAGAGGTTTTCACAGTGAGTGTAAAATAACTTGGTCTAGTGCTTAGAGACCTGACACAGACATCACAAATGGAACCCGTTAGCGGAGCCATCTGAGCCATGGGGTTCTAACTGCATTATGGGCACATCTTCCCCACTAGAAGCAGAAAAGAGCAGTTAGAGAAATGTTATTCTGTGCTTACCCTGAAGGTTGTTGATATAGAAAGCCCTAAGTTCAAATCTACAAAATGGAGTCTCCTGAGGTGAATTGCTATTAAGTAAATACTACCAAGCCTCTGCTGGAAAAGTGAGACTTGGATGGCCATTCCTTGAGATACTTGTAATGAATTCCTTTCACCCTAGATTGATGTACTGCCTAGCAAGGATTATAAAACACATGGTTGTTGCTATTAGTACTGAACTCTTGTGCTTCCAAGACTTTCTGGGAAGCTTTAGACTATCCATTACAAAAACCCATTCAGCAATACTTCTTTCATAACCTTAGTCTTCTAAAGAAACAAATTACACAATGGTTCAAATATAAGCAAAACAACTTGAAATCTGAATTAAAGAATATCATGCTTCTATCACCAAAGCTGTTAGGCATTTACCATTATCCTCCTGTCCCACTGAGTTTTTCCCTGTCTTAAAAAGCATAAGACTGTGTGAAACACAAGGAATGGCAGAATAACAGGAAAATAATATCCACAGATATAGTCATGCATTCCCAGTTGTAATTTGTTCTGGCCTCCTTCATCGCCCTCTTGCTATTTTTCCAGGAACTTGAAGATGAGTTGTTACTACGCATGGAAACACTGAGCTTCTGTTATTTGCAGGAATGCTCACAGACTGTGTGCAGAAAGAAGTTGTGCCTAAGGAAGGCAATATGCTAACAATATCAAAAAACATGCATCCAGGTAAGGAAGAGGCTCAGCCTAGTGTTAGGCAAACTACTGGTAGTGTTTGTTAGGTTAAACTACAGCATGGATGACTACAAGATTTACTGAACAAACAATCCATCCTTATTGATTTGCAGGTACAAGAAACAAATTGCTTTTACAAATTGAGTGCATACCTATTAGTAGGATCACTTACTCAGAATTAAATTGGGGAGTGGATGCAAGTTAAAAACAACAAAACACAGCATAACCATAGCCACCTAAGTAGCAAATGCTTCCAGCAGGCAATTTTTATAACCAATTGCTCAGTTGCTAAACAAGTGGTGCACACTTCATGCATATTTGTTCAGCCACCAATGTGTTGCATGACAAATATAATCAAGTCTAGGAAAAAGAGAATGCAAGAGTTGAAATAATTAAGGGAACTAGTAGAGGAAAGCAAATCACTTTTTTCTCTGGTCTACTGGTTTGAAACCAATCCGTATTAGTAGACATGAAGTTGTAAACTCCCAGCGTCTGACTGTGAGCTGGTCCATGGGAAATCTGCTGGCAGACTTCTTCCTGTCCTACTAAATGCTAAAGCCAGTGAACACCTGTACATAACTGACTCCTGAGCTCCTAGAAACCACAGATGCAACAATTAGAATCAGCACAGCAAAATATAAGCATCCACAACTACTGTTTATTTTCCTCAAGGATATAATCTGCTCCTTCCTGCAGAGTTTACTTGGCTGGTTTATCCATAATTTTCTTGTTATTACAGAATTGCTGTCATGTTTTGAATGCTAATGTCTGGCCAGCTTCTGATAAAGGATCCAAAATAATATTAATCTCTCTATTTCAGAAACATGAAGGCTAAAAACCTGAACTAGAGAAAGATGTTATGCTCTTCCACAAGTAAGAATGAAAATATGTTATAATGTTTAACATTAGAAATTCTTAGAACTTTTCCTACAAAAACAATGTTTAAATTTTTTACTAAAAGATTGAAGTTTTTATCTCATGCAAGTAATGTGTTAACTGGATAGTCTTCATAAACTTTGTGAACTTTGTGAGGCTTGGAACCAGTTTCAAAATAACTATAAATTACTATAATTTGGCGCTGATCTTTCATAAAGACAGAGGATATGTACAAATATTTTTTTCTGCAGTAATCATACAAAATTATTTTATTTAAATGGCAATTACAATCTAAAGGTTGCAGTTTCAATGTTAAAGACACATCCCAAGTTGGATGTGAATTTGACTCCACGTGCTGTGAGCCAGGGAAGCTCTACATGAGCACCAGTTATGACCCAGTTTTGATGACCTTCCAGCACTAAAGAGCAGAGCACACTAAGTGCTACCAGTTCTCATCATTTAGCCTTGACTAATACTTTGTGAGAGGAAGTAAACCACAACTTGACTATAACTCAGTATTTCATGACCCTTTGGAACAAATTTCCAAAACCTGCATTCAATGAGAAAAGATGGGGATCTAGAATTAGCAACAGCCACTTACAAAACCAAGTCTCCCAGCTTCCTGATACAATAAAACAACAGGACTGATAAATTGCACTTACATTTTGCCTAGTCCTTACTGCAAAGGCCTTCTTGGCATGTCGAGAGGAAAAACATAAAACTTACTCTTCCAGTACCAGCTGAACTGAATTCATGGAGCTCAACACAAAGTTATTTTCCCTTGCTCTGTCTTCTGGCAGTGCCCTTCTTTCTGTGAAGGAAAAGACCCAAACAAATCTGTAGCGTATCTACAGAATATACACTTGTGAATTTGCCAGAAAGCTGAAATACAAAGTCTTGTAATTTGGAAAGTAATTCAGCCCCAAAGCATTTGGAATTAAGTTCCATAAAATGTTCCTTGGTAGCAAGACTCACCTGGCTGAAGAGCAGTGGTTCATGTAGCACAGGCATGGGTACTCCACAGTGTTTTTGAGTTTTGTGGTTTTATTTTATTTTGAGTTTTTTCATAGCTATTATTAGTCTACTTTGAGATTCACCCTGCTCCTTCAGATGCCTAAGGCCCAGTGAGCTTCAGAGCTACCAGAAAGGTAACAGCTCAAAGTTATTCTGACCTCCAAATCCTGCTGTTGCTGAGAACAGGTCCCAGCACCAACAGCTTCCTGTCCTCCCACCTTTTTTCTCCTGGAGAGGGAATGCAGACACATGCTGCAAACTAAAGAGTTGACTGCAAAATGATTTAGTCTACAACAGCAATATTTGACCAGCTCATGGTGACCAAGTCAGTACAGGTCCCTTCTGTGGAGCTCTCAGAATCAATTTTTAAAGTGTTGCACAATTGATGGTAGCTGAAGATGCCAGCAGAACTTGTGATTAAAAACAGTATCGCAAGTGCTCTCATGTACCAGTAGTCTCTAAACTAGTTTAGCCACATCAGTAGCATTTTCATGTTGGAAGTGGCTGGCCTTATTTACAGACTTATCTTTTCCAAGGTAACAGCTGAATTCAACAGCTTGTAGACCTCCTTCCCATGAACATCTCATGGCGTAGGCGTGGAGGACTCAGAGGTCGGAATCAGGAAGGAGCTGCCGTCTGTCTTTGATTCTCCCACAGTGTGATAGCTCTTTGGAGAATTAAATCCTTACCCAAAAATACAGACAACAGGCCCTCAGTGCTCGGTTACTTGTATCACTATGTCTCTGCTCAGAGAGGGCTGTAAGAGAAGCATATATAGTATCAAGATATAAATATGTTAAAGTGATTGCTCCGTCACAGAACATCACAGGAAATATTCCATCTAATTGTATAGATTCAAGCGCTTTGAAATGAGCCACCAGGGGCTGTGAGCCTAAAGAGAATCTGTGTGCCAAGCCATTTGAATTTGTGTTTGGTTTTATTTTTCCACTCCTTTTATCTTCTTTAATACACTTATGTTTAGCTCCTTGAGTCTGTGCCGTGCAGGAAGTGTCTCAAGCAGGGTGAGGCCTCACCAGCTGAGTAAGACTGAGAGCCTGTGTGTAGAAGGGGAAAATGAGCTGTAAAGGCATCAGAGTTGTGTCTGGAGTGGAACATTCTAATCTGAGGATGACAGGCTTGGTGGGGAACATCCACTGTCACACTGCCATCACAGTGAGCGAGGAGACATTTGTCTATTCACTGAGGTGCAGGAGATCTTGAAAACAGTCTCAGCATTTGAAATATATAGGAAAATGCTGATATACCCTGAGTTTAGTACTGTACTGAAAAATATTTTAGCACATCTTCCAAAATATGCAGTAAGTGCAGTTGGAGGATTGGCAGGCCACTGCCAGCACAGCTCTGCTGGAAGAGCTGAGGAACTTCCTGAGTACTTTTGTCTAAAACAAACAAGGGGCTTTCCAGAAAGTTCTGAATAATCATCTGACCTTGTGCGTAACTTAACAGCTACAGAGAGGAAAAAACTAACCTGAGATGGAGAGACAAAGATTTAAGTAAACAAGAAAATGCACCAGCCTGCTTGAGGAAGTTAAGAAAGAACAGACTGAAATGTGCTGCAGGAGTTTTAGCAGAGAGCAACCAATCCAGTGAGACTCGTGACAGAACTGCAAAGAATGAAATATCGTAAAGACAGCCTACTGACTCCACACAGGGGATTTCCTCTGGAGCCTTCCCTCCAGAGTTTAAAGTTCTCTCTGTCTTTGTGTAGGCCTCTTACTGCTTTCCCCATCTAAACAGCTTCTGTCTTTAGAGACGATGAGGCATCAACATCCTCCACATGAGACCACAGTGGCATCATAACACAGAAGAATGAAGAGCCCCTACAACCTATACGCTTTATTCAGGGATCCCATCCACAGAAATCAAGTCAGCTACTGATAGCAGAACTACTCTGTGAGCAGATGATTTTCTACTCAAGCCAAATTAATCATAACAATGGTATGGCTTTTCCAGTTAGGCAGTCTTGCTTTTTAGGCTTTGATTCTCCTGCACTAGGAAGCTTCAAACAGACTAAGTATAAAGAACAATTCAAGAGAAAAAAGGAGATGAGAAGTTGCAGAGAAAATTAGCTTTTTCATGCCTATAAACAGACACTGTAGGAATCTTAACACTGAATATCTCTCCAATTTAATTACAAACACAATGTCAATTTTTGTTTTATGTATGTGCATGCATATAAATACATTCCAACAAGTGTCTATTCATGTGCTACAGCTCTCTCCTCAGCTCTTAATAGTGCCTGTCTTTGCAGTTGTGCAAATATATCTACACACCAGAGGAAATAGAATTAGCTTCCTCCAAATTTAAGGAGGGGCCACAGACACACACACACAAACACCCCTTTACAGGTCTCTGTTGTTGCTATATCATTACATAAATCACAACAGCAACATTGTAGGTTAGCAATAGTTTTAGGGCCAGAGATAGCACAGCATCCAGTCTTTTCTGAAGTCAGCTCTACCACTGATCCTAAACCATCAATATTCCATTGTAGACACCAAGGTTGAAGCATTAACTTATGCCCTATATATACCACAGCTCATTGGGTTGCCCTGCAAAAGATTTGTCATGCTTTAAGTTAAATTTGCCTCACGTGCAAAAAATCTGAGCACACACCCTGTGTCTGAGATAACCTTCTTTAACCTTTCATATCAGCACAGCAATAGTTCAGTGGTTCCTCATAGCCAGCAGAATCCACTGAAGGGTATAAACAAGAGATGAAAGAAAGAGTGGATTACAAAGAGGAATTTAAATAGTAGTGTTCTGGCTTTGTTGGAATTAAGTATTTGTGTTGGTGCAGTTGTCTAAAAATACATTTTTTTACTTTAAAGTGGTAAACACCATTACTGATTTTTTTTTCCTGTCTCTACAATTTTTGAGATTAATTGATTCCAAAGTATACATTGTCCCTGGATCTAGACTGCCAATGAACACAATTTTTGGGTGGACTGTGGGGCCTGTTTACTTTTAGGCCTTTAAAACTAAGATTGCAAACAGATGGATGGATGACTTCCGTATCCCCCTCCTTTTCTGCAGAAGAAAAAAAATAAACAACGAAGGTTGATGATTTCTTTAGAGCAAACACCAAAACACTTGAGACAATAGAAGTTTTATTTCAGACTCCTCACCAAGACCAAGATTATAATCTGCAAAACATTTGGTCTTCTTGTGCTGAGGAGGAGGAAAGGACAGCTGGGTGTCAGCATCAATCTTCTCCGTGAAAACACAAACCTAATTCTGTGCCCTTTGATTTGGATGGTGACAAACAGTAGAATGACTCAAGGCACCACTTTTTTCCACAACAGCTTAAAAAAAAAAAAATAGCAGCAGAAAATAGTTTTAACTTGTAAGAAACCAACACCTCAGCAGACACAAGCATTTGCTAAATGTAACACTTTTTACTCCTTCCATTTGCATGGAAGTATTTCCAGTTGTATTTGGGTTTCTCTCACACGAACATCCTTTTGCACAGATCAGATTCTAGTCACAAGCATTATCCTGGGGAGAATAGACTTCAGGGTAAGCTTGATTTTGATCTTATGCATACTGGTATAAGAGAATAATCAAACACAGTGATGTAGCTCCACTGCAAAAGAAGTCAGACTCTAGCCCGCAAGTCCTCTGGCTTATGCCACTAATTTAAAAAATTAACAGCTATTCAGGTACTCAAGACTATGCCTAAAGTTACAAGCAAAGGAACAAGATTTTTTAAATATGTTTTTTTACAGAATCTAAACAAATATACTAAGTTTTTATTATTAATACATTTCTGCACAATACATTCACCATTGATAGGTCAAATTGGAAAAATTCCATTGAAACAGACTGAAAAACTGCTAAGATAATTACTTTTCTCCTTTTTAACTCTGGAGTTGGAATACCAACACGTGTGACATCATAGTAGGAGCAGATTATGATCCAAGAGCAAATAGCTTCATCCACCAGAAGCAAATACCTTCCATGAAGCACACAGGAAGCAGAAGCTCACAGCACTGACCTAGAATTAGGGGGACTTAAAGCTACACTTGGTGTCAGAGCAGAGCAAGAGACTACACTTCTCAGTGTGACCCTGTGAACCCCCAGCTACCAATGCATCCGTACATGACAATGAGAATGAGCCAGGGATAATGTCCTGGTCTAAGCATCACTAATACATACACCCCTCCTTGAGAAAAATCTGCTGCATGATTATTCTTGAGAATGGAGACTGGAGCAATCTCTGAAGAACAAGTGCATCAAAGCTATTGATAGTGCAAAAACCACCTGGAATTTTATCTGGGAATTTCATCCTTCAAGGATCATGAAGCATTCCTGTACACTAATCATATACTGCAATACCTTTGTAAAGTATAAGGCATGACTATGTCCATTTTACAGGACGAAACCAGATCCACAGAAAATAAAGACAACATTCTCAAAAGTGGCTATTAACTTTGGAAATCATGAGGATTAGGAGTATTCTAACTGCAAATCTCTCCATAAGTAAAATACAAACTGCTTTGATACCTTTTGTTCAAAAAGCAGTTTTAAAAGTTCACAGCACTTTCAATAAAAAAGAAAGAGATTTTTCAGATGTTGAGACCTCCAAAACAAATGGACATTCTTTGAAGTGTTAACCTTATGACTGCACTAAGAACATGTGCTGGGCCACTGACAGAGTGGGAAATGAAATTTCTGGATACTCACTGCTTAGGAAACTAAATAGTTCTTTCCCCTCTTGCTCCCTTTGGTAGGCATATGGATTTTATCTGTCATCTAAGCTGACCAACCCTGTAACTGAGCAGCTGACCTCCAGCCACCACGGAAATTTTGAGACCACACTAGAAATTTGGTGCATAGTTTTGTCATTCTGATTTAGAGTACTAGTACAGAATGGAGATAATGTGACACTACATTGTTTTTCTTCTCAAAAGGTAATGTCTCTCAAATATACCTTTAAAAAGTCCACGCATAGGCAAGTAGATGTGTGCAACATAGGCCATGCCCAAAGTCTGCTTTGGCCTTTTCACTCCTATTGCTTTAGACATCCATTTCTATCCCTATGAACCAGCTATGAATAGGGAAGAAATGCACAGGCTGGTAGACAATCCCCCATAGCCCAAGGAAAAATCTGCTGTTAAGTAAAATGCTGCTACAGACTGCACAAGACAAAGCCGACTATTAATTCCTGAAAAATGAGCTTGCAGGTCTTACCTTTAATGGACACTTTTTTATAAGAGCATGAACAGCAAACACAACCTATAGCAATAACTAATATGTTCACAGTCCATTAGGAAGGAATGGCCAAAGTTTAATTTTTTTCAGTTTATGTTCAGGTTGTTTTTAACTATGCTCACTGTTAGGGCAAATTTATTAGGATAGTGTGAGAATTTTGTATAATGAGTAAGTGCCCCACACATTACACCTTCGCATAAATGAGTTCAACCCTGATGAAAATGAACCTTGACAGCTTTGCTGTATCCTCTGAAAAAATGGCCTGAGACAAAGCTGTATGAAGAAAAATAGGACACCTGATAACCCAAGTACAAGCAAAGACTTTGCCTTGGCACAATCTAGTACACAGTGGAAAAAAAAGAGCATGCAAACTGATACTACCTAAGGGATCACTCCATCACATGTGGGCCATTTGCACAGGGTCAGCTCCTGAAAAATATTTTCCATTTTATATTTACCCTGAAAATCAGAAAAGAACACAGCTGCACACAAAGACTTTCAACGAAAAACAGTAAAGGGCCTTCCTCTCTACCCTAATTATTTGAAAAGCAAAAAACACTGCTTCTTTCCATCGTCTTTTGCCTCTTCTTCATTTCCATTGAGCCTTGGGCCTCAATGCTTCAAAGGCACAAAGTGATTCCTCCAGAGGCAGTAAATGCCTCTCTTAGGGTGAAGCTTCTGGCTAGTGATAAGGGAGGTTTACACAATGGGAAATCCCATGTGCAAAGCTACTTTCATCACCCATGGTTCTGCTGGAGGTGAATGTTTGCTGGAAAAGCGTCTGGCCTACTGACATGAGCAGCAGATGGAAAATTCCTTTATAGGAGTGGGAGGAACAGTGAAGTGAGGTGAAAGTTGAAGCAGACAGCCCTGTCTCTACCATAATGGTCCTGGGTGTAATGGAAAGCACACGGTATGAGAAGGGATTTGCCTTCCTCCAGAATGCCCTGCAGGCATTTTGGAATACAAGCAGCAGAGCAGAGAGAGCCTTGTCTGCTCTCTTCATCCACACAGATGCCCACCTCTGCAGTCAGAGCTCACACACACCTCACCCACCATGCCAGGTCCCATGATTTGTGTTGAACAGCCTTTTGTCACTAGTGTCACCAAGTTGTCAGTCCTGAAAGAGATGAACATTTCCTACCAGCAGCTCATTACTGGCTTTCCTGTGAGTTTCCCTGGGTGAACCCTCATCCAAAACAGATGAAGTTAAATTCAGTTTAATAGCTGACAAAAATCACAGCCTGCAGTAGTAAGGCTGCAATGGCACTAAGTAACTGAATAGCAGGATAACACGGTATGATCACATCCTCACATTTCTTTTTTTTTTTTTTNACTAAAATCTCGCCCTACTTTTCAAACATGAAACATTGCTCCTACTGCCCTGCATATCCTTCTTATTCCCATGAAGCTGGGTAAAATATAACTAAAATATCAGAATTTGCTAATTAATTGAAATCTGTTGGCTTTTTCTATCTTCTCTGTGTAAATATCAACAACTATACAAGGCTGCAGAAAATGAAGATACTCCTACGTTCTACTAATCACTTAGATCACAAGTCCTTTCAGAGACAGAACATCTTTTGTACAGAGTGCAGCACCCTGCTCAACAGGGTTCAGATCCAGACACAGACCTCCTGCAAATCTAAATGAGACTTAATGTAGAATTAAACAAAAGCTGTAAAAGGAGCAGGAAACATTTAATCTTCATAATAAGCATTATCCCAACATAAAAGTGCTGCAGTATAGCCAAATATATCCTGTTCCACTATACGCACTTAAAAGTCACCAATTTTCAAAGATTTCCAAACAACAGGGCTTCCATAATTCTGAGGTTCATTTTATAGATTTTTCTTCCATAATCCTGGCTCTTTTGCTGCTGGTTTATAAGCCACCATCTGTTTCTCAAGTGGTAAATGGAATTTCAAAAGCAAAACAAACCAAGAGATGGTAGAGTTTGGAGTCTGTACCTGCACTGGATCACTGACCAAGCTATTTTCCCTTCCTATGGCACTATCCACCTTTAAAACATGCTTCATCTCATTAAAAGCATAAAATCAACTCTTTAACCAAAACATGCTTGAAGAAGGCAGTTGAAAGGTGAGAAGGATTTAAACATTCTTGGTCCCATCATTTTGAATCTCACACTATGCAGAAGAAGAAGCTGAGATACATCTTATAAACATTTTCCACTCTCAGTACTGTGAATCAACTCATTGTAGGTCATCATACACAAAACTGCACAACTCAATTTTGCTGTTTTAAGTATGGAGTTGCAAAGAAGTGTTCAATCATTTCTAAGAGTAGGGGATTTAAAAATTCTGTGAATTTTGAATGAAAATTCTTACTTAGCATCAGATCAGGGTGACCATTTTACTAAGCATGCTTTGACTCCCTTTCCCCAAGCCAGATGTGCAGTGTAAATCTGTAAGACCATCTCAAAACGTTAGAAGCATTTAGAGTTATCATCGACATTTAAATAATGGATCATATCCAGAACCTTAAACAGACGTTTTAGAGATGTGTGTAGCAATCTTCATTTTCCATTACTGGAAATAGAGATGCAATGACGTTAAACTCCTCATTGAAGGTCACCCAACACATTATCTGCATCCCCTCCTACTCATTCTTTTGATCACTCTGAAGCACAGATAAACAACAGTCTAGGTCATGGTGCTTGGCCCATTTGAGAATTTGCCTACTACAACACACACTTCAACTGAGGCATTTGGGATCTGAGCCCTTGGTAAGAAGCAAATTCTCCAAACAGGAAGCCCCAGGGAAGGGGAGTGAAGCAACCTAGGCTCTAGTCCAAACTTCTCAGCCTGTTGCTCACTGATTCATTTAACATCCTGTCGCTGCCAGCACCCTTCAGAACTCACCATTGCCTTCCATGGGCCAGGCCTGCACACTTCATCTGTCAGACACAGGCATTGGTACTTCTGATCACCACACAACACCTTCAAACTAGAGCACAGAGTGCAAACTATTAATAACTTGGCACAAACAAATGCAATTATTTCAGCTAGGTAGAAAAGACAATAATCTATACAGGTGGCACAAGCCCGTTTCCCTGACACAGCTCCCATCTACAACTCTTTTCATAGCTGTGTTCTTTTTACTTTGAGTTTCTGTGACAACAGTATTATAAATTCCCAGCCAGGTAGACTATAATAGAGTGGTAACTTGCTGAAATCATTTATTTTTGCACTGTTAGCTAGCTATAGTAATATCACCTTCCACTGCTTCATTGGTGATGCTTAGATTGGTATCTAAGGGAGCACCAATCCTTTTTGTATGTGGTTCAGACCCAGATGGGCCATCCTTGATTGTTATCTAGTCAAGTATGGCTGGAAATTGTAACATCAGTTGTCCAAAGGGACAAAGTGAAAGTAGAAGAGTGCACAAATCAGTAATTTAGATCAAGGAATACACAAACGACAGTTCAACTAGCTTTGATTTTATTTTTATTTTCTGACTTAAAAATATTATAACAAGGGCTAGATGCTCTGTAAAGGATACATTTTCAGCATCTTGAGGATCTGATTCAAGAGAATAAATTTAATAAATCAGGTTTAAAGCCAATACATCACAGGTGCCATTAGCTCACAGAAACATAGTCATGCAATGATCCTGCTATTATCTGTACACTGAGAACTATTACCATGAAAGTCTGACAGAATAACATAATAGGAATAATGTACCCATCTGCTGGGTTTTGGCAATACTAAAATTATTTTCTGGCTATTTTCTTGTCATCCTTACATGCAAAAACCTTTGAAATACAAACATTTTGGGTTTTGAATTCTGTATGTGTGTTTTCTGAAACTGAAAAACTAAATTCTCAGGGCATCATGCCTCTAGATCCTTGTAAAGCCAGTATTTCTTTTACAGACTGTCAGAGTGATGCTGAGAAAATACAGCTGTGAACATTAAACACTTCTTCCTGTCATAACCGCCTAAATGAATGAGTTTTGCTACAGATGAAAGAGATGAAACCTTCAAAAATACAACTCAAAATACGCTACTTCAAGATATTTTCTGAAGACCCTTAGTGCCTTCAGAATTAGAATCATACACAAGCCACTTTCCTCATCGTTATCCTTTCTGAGGAAAAGCCATCAGGAAGTCCTTGCATTCATTAGGAATCTCCTAGCACTTTACACTATTTGTTTGTTAACCCCTCAGTATGTTCCAGGAAGAGATTATCGTTGTTTATGGTCTGGTTATGGTCTATCAAAATCTGGCAAATGAATAAAAAATGAGAGAGGGTATCAGGCTAACTGCTACCATTGAGGACCTTTTTGCCTTGGTCAAAAGGTACAAAACAGATGAACCAGTGAAAGAGGGAAGGGGAAGAATGTTTCTGATAAATTCTACTACTGAATCTGCAATTAGGGATGGTCAGTTTCACATCTGCCATCATTTCTACACACAAATGCCTTTCTTATGCAAACTCAGATACAAGTTCTCTGTTTCTCTAAGATCACCCAAACTCCTCTCACTGCAGTATGGTCTTTGATTTACACAGACGTATTTGGTCACTGAGGTGTTTCCAATCCAATACCTTCATACCTGCTGTGCTGCCCCACACCTGTACTTGCCTTCTGCAAATTCATAATTCTCAAGATACATCCTTCTACTTAAACACACACAAGCCATTTTTTAAGAATATTTCCTTTTGTTTTGGTAAGGATGAGGGTGTTTGTTTGTTTGTTTGTTTTGATTTGATTCTTTTTAAAGGCTAAGGTGAAGTAAAGGAGGGGCAGTCACTCCAGGACAGCCTGTGTCAGCAACACTTGGTGCTCTGGAATCACAAGATATCCCATAAGTGAGACATGAGCTGTTGAATCTTGACCCTTGTTCACTGGGCTGTGGTGCTTTCTGGCTTCCACCAGGCAGAGCTCCACTGTGGGTGCTTCAGCCTTCTTGGTTTTGTCATCCATATGCCCCGTTCAAAGTTAACACCTGCACCCACAGGCTAAGACCCCTAGGCTTGAGGAAAATTCCCAGCACCCCTGGAAGGCAAGTTTTACTACCTTACATTTCAGGAGACAGCTTTGAAGGGCAAACCTCTAGAAATTGCTGTAAGAGAATCCTCAGTTCTTCTGTGTTCCTGTAATTCATCACTCAGCAGAGGAAGCCTGAGAGACACATTGTCTTATGAGGGGTCTCCCTTTTCCTTACTGATTATCCTGACTTTGCAGTGTGTCTGCAGCAAGTTTGTGTGTGGAAATTGTATAGACATGACATAAATCACCTCAGGTTTTCTAGCAATAATGTGACCCTAAGGCAACATATTCAGTAAATTAAAAATAAATTATGTGATGGCCTGATGCGACTTCAGCAGACCTCATGTCAGACCCAGCCTGAGGGAGGAATGTGGCTTCTAGCTTTTTTGTAACAACTGTCCTTCAACAATGACTTAATTATTTACAGATACTGTGTGTTTAGAAGACATAAAACAAGACCAGCTGATTTCAAAAACTTTAAAACAGACTTGAAAATGCACCTCTAGGGCCTCACTTACACCAGTGCACAGTACACAAGTCTAGGTGACAGCACTGCTTCCAGCACCTCTGAGGGGACACAAAGGATGGAACTGTAAAATCTCCCAGGAGTTTGGGGGTGGCTATATTACCTATGTGAGAGCTCACAAATGAAGAGTGACACTACAAAACACTTTCAGTCCTACTCTCAAATGTGAGTGTTCAGTTCATTTACATATCTGATTTCTCAAACCAAGTGAGACCATCCTAAAAAGTAGAGGACAGCTGTAGTACAGATGTGATGTTTGAGTTCTGGAACTGAGATCTGCACGTAAAGTCTGCCCATAGCACTATTCCTTTTCTCATGCTTACATCTGGGTAGAAAAAAAATTCCACAAATCTGCACCATACACCTACTCATCTTTAGTATGCACATATAAACAAACATACAGCTGGATTTTGTTTTCACAGAAAACCCAGAAAACAAAGGATTATAAACTGATATGCTTACTACTTTTTTTTTTTTTTTTTTTCCCCCAAGATAGTTGACAGAGCCCCACAAGAATATAACTGCATGTTCTAATGACTTTTGGCTGGTGTGGTAGTGTGGTAGTTTACACAAAGCTGAAAATAAATAAGATTCAGCTTCCTCTGAAAATAGATAGAAGTCAGCTCCAATTCTTGTTCATTTATGGAACCTCTCAAAAATTATTACGGAAACTTTTTCAAATGTTCTGCTTCTCTCTGTTTCTAAGCTTTTAGAGAGGTAACTAAGTTTATAGGGATTGGAGTCAAAATATATGCTTTATTTTCTGAAAGAGTCTAGCTGATGCACACAAGAAAGGGTATTTTCATTTTCCCGACAACAAGTATAACATATCTTCATACATACGGCAAACAACACTATTATTTTAAAAATGTAGCTCACTTCTAATATGAAAAAGTGCTATTAATTCTTCCCATTATGTCTATACTCAAGTTGCCACCATAGGTGTCAATTAGTAACTTATACTGTTTCCCCCTTTTTTTTTTTTTTTGAAATGTCAATATTTTTAGAGAACAGTGGGGATGAAGCCTTTCCTTGGTCATAACTCTTGGAACATACACTTCTGCATCTAGCTGAACTAGAACTCTCTATTTTAGCCCAAGCTTCATGTCATCTGAAATTTCTTTTCAGAAAATGGACACCAAAAATGAACGTACAAAATTTGATATGGTCTCTTTAGTACAGTGAAAAGTGGCAAAAATAACCTCTTTTCCCTGGAAGAACTTGCTTTGTATCTCTATCCTACAATACAGTCAGTATTCAATATTATTGAACTGAAAATTCGTTCAGTTTAAATAGTGGTTGTCCCCTTTCTTTTCTTTCAGGCTAGTCCCCAGAGACGTCTGATTCACTTACATTTTATATTTGCACCCTTTGTGACAGTACCTAACTTAATTTTATCCTGTGTTCTCTATATCCTGGCTCTTCAACCCCTCTAGTCCTTCCACAGGGCCTTCTTTGCAGGCCAACATCTCACACTAAACCCACTGACACAAATGGATCAAATATTCTCCTTTTCTCCTTTTAAGTCACCAGGTTTGGCCAGTACCTCAAGATGAGAAAATTATTACAGCTAGTTACAACCTAAGATTTAAATTCCCTGTGAAATCTATGGAGAAAACTGGCAAATTGTTTCACCTCAGATTTGAAGAACCCCTCTCACTTCTGCCCAGTGTTTTAAGTGCCATGGTATTAGGACTACCTAAAAACAGGCCTTGCACAAGTTGTGCACAGGAAGATCACAAAAGATTCCTGTAAGAGGACGTGGAAAATTCCTATCCACAGGACACATGCAAAAAACTGACATTAGCAATCAAGTCTATGAATCAATTCAATTCAAATGCTTCTGAGTGGAGGAACCCTTCAAGCCCACATGTGTAAAGCTTTGAAGTAAAACCTACAAATAAAAGTTACAGCAGCTAAATAGCTAACAGCACTATCGTGTCTCCAATAAGCATCAACTCATACTATTTTTTTTTCCCCAGATGGTGTAGTTCTTAGTCTTTGCTAGGAGTAAAAAGCAATTTCCCACCAGCTGGCCAAAGGAGGAGAAAAATCAAAATGGATAAATTTGACTTTCTACACCACTGGGCTCAAATCAATTCTTACCTTCCCCACCAACAGTTTTCACAAGTGTTTGAAGTAGGTGAGAGAATGGAGGCCATGAAACCAGTAAGAGGGAGAAAACGGTTTCACAATTGCAAACTTTAGGGAGAACTTAAACTACTAAGCAAGTTCTCTTATTTTCAGGTTCATAAATTTAGCTTAGAGTTAGTAAATTTAGAAAAAATAAAAAAAACCAACAAGAGTTACTCCTTGTTGAAAGGAAGAAAGTGGGGTTTTGGTGCCTTAGATGTTTGGAAGTTTCTCAGACCAAGCAGGCATTAAACTCACCAGAACAATACCCAGCCCTGGTATTCTTCCAAAGAATGGGCTAGAGAAACACCAACATTCCACAGTGACTTCAGCTTTTTCCTGAATGCAACTATGCCTGACATTAGATTTAGCAGAAAGCAGTTCTGCAGTGAACATTTTTAAGTGAATCTAGTTTTGATCAATACTCTTTTTTGTTTGTTTCAAAATCCCTTCCTCACAAGCCATTACCCTTTCTTTTCTGCCTGGCTACATGCCCTAGCATCTACCTGTCTTTTCATTCCTTCTCTTCATGCCCCCTCAAAAAAGAAAATAATTTTTTCCCCTGTATCGCTATGTCAACATCTTGGTATTGGAATTACAATCTGTTACTTCAAGTGCCGGGCAAACAAATTTTTCCCCAGAGTGGCTCAAGAGAGCCAGTCCACAGAAAGTTGATACAGCTTGAAAGTTCCACCAGCAACTGGACTTCAGGCTGTAACTATGTCAAACACTGCTTTGTCAGGCCCCTCTACAACTCAGCAAAAGGATACAAGCATCCCATTTGAAAAGCTCTCTCCTTGAAAACTCAGAAACATGGACTGCAGTGAGGCAGAATAAAGCATATCAGAGCAACAGAGGAAAACAGTGAAATATCTGAGGAAGTGGAAAGTTAGCCACACCAAAGTCCCTCTGAAATCTGGGTAACCCGAGAAGACATAAGGAGCTGGTTAGTTTGCCTGCTCTTTCCACAATTTAGTGAACTTAAAGGGCAAGGCTAATTTAGATCACTAGGGCAAGTGTCCTGATGGGGTCTGATGCCTTTGGGAAGCTGACATGCAAAGTGTTGTTCTACCTGAAGAGACAGGTAGGAAAGGTTAAAAGTGAGCCAGCTGGCCTTGATCCCTCCCTCAGCCACACGCCAACAGGAATTTTCCATCTCTAGGAACCAGTTCTCTGGCTCAAACCTTTCTGTCCAAGTAGATGAAAGTGGCAGCAGACTACATCTGTGAGAGAAAGAGAAGAGAAAGAGAGGAGAGGGGAGGAAGGGAGGAGAAAAGGGAGTCTGGGACAGCAAAAGCTACTATTCTTCTATGCTTCTGCACTGACAAAATGTAATGCTGATGTGTGTGCACCCCACCACAGCTGAGCCAGTCACACACCTCTACAGCTGCCTTGATGCTGATGGATCATCAGCAAGTTGGCACTTGTTAGATCGGTGCCTCTCTTGTGCCAATTAAGATCACTGTGATATTAATGTATGCAAAGATGAACCCAGCTCTCCTCTACCTATAGCTCTGTATATAACACCTGTTGAGTCTTTATGAATGGGGGCTGTGCAGGGCAAAGATTAACTTAACAGTAAAGCCTTTATTCCTGGCTGTTATCACCACTAAATATCAGAAAAATAGATTATATTTTCTTTCCTGCACGATCTTATTACCTACTGCTGGAGGCAAAAGAGAGGCTGGTCTCTCTGTTCAGATGTAACAGGAGACCTCAGTGATTTTCATTTTAACAACCCGCAGCCTGAAGAAATCTCTTGCAGGCAACCTTGATTCCACTAAATTCAGAGGACATCAGAGGACTTTCTTTTTGTGCAAAGGACAGTGAAGTCAGCTTAAATTGCAATATTAAAGAGGCAGCAGGGCTATTCTTTCCCTTCTCCTCAAGGAAAGTACTGCTTGTTCTCAGAGCACTCAGCCTCTAGAAATAGTTATTTTCTACCTAGGCTGATCTGAGAACAGGTGTTTTCTTCAGGAAAAATAAAAATAATCCACAACAACAATATGCAAACTGTTCAAGACTAACAGCTCTTTCCACTCCCTGAGATTTCTTTCAAGGATACTCCACCTAATCAAGATTAAATCAGCTTGACTGTTCATAATGCAAGAAGTCAAACAGAACGCACCCTCCAACATCCAGCTGTGTACAAGTATATTGTTCATTACACCAGACCCCTTCCAGACAAGGCACAGCCCATCCTTGTAGCACACAAAATGCACGAATGCTCTTTAACACAACCCTCAAAAAGAAGCCTTGAAGAAAGCAGGAGGAATTCCCTGTACTCAGATACTGATGACAATCAGTCATCTTGCTGTAAGGCTGTTTCAATATTGCCAAAACCCAAACACTCAAGTTAGGCTGCTGGACTTCTAAATGGTGACTCACATTCTTATTTTCTTTTTAGCTTTTGAACACTGGAGAATGGCAGAAGCCTTTGTCTCTACTTCACCTGTGGATTGGAATATCAGCTTCTCTAAAGTGGAACATATCAGATTATGACAACAGTTTTGAGACCTGAGGCTTCATTCAAACCAGCACAAAAATCTGAAGACCTGACAATATTGCTGCTTCACATGCCTAATAGTGCTTAACAATATCTATGTTGGCATTCAGCAGAGCCACTGGTAGCTTCCACATGGATACATTCATGACATGTGCAAAGGTTTACTCTTCTATGTCGAAGACAGACTTACTTTTTGGGTGGAGTTTTATTTGGTTTTAAGTTATTTCAGAAGCAGAAGAAATTAATAAATAGAAAACTTTGGATGTCTCAAGTTTTGTTGCTGGAAGAACTGAAGTCAGTGCATCGCATTTCACACTCTGCTTGAGGAGAGAACAGAGCTTAGCATTTTTTTTAAATTCTCTCCCTCTCTTTCTCTTTCATATATTAGATAAAGTCTATTTCTTCATGTATATCCCCTTAGCATATCACATGTTAGGCTTAGCTGAGCTGGGGGAGCACTGGTCAGTGGAAGTTCATTCATTCATGCATTCATATGACTGAAAGGGCTTCCATTCCATTCCATTCCATTCCATTCCATTCCATTCCATTCCATTCCATTCCATTCCATTCCATTCCATTCCATT